>ML296823.1:75139-86468 GCA_005239495.1 Nicotiana undulata
TTTTATTTTTTTTTTTTTTAAAAAAGGGGGGGGGGGGGGGGGGGGGAGGATTAAGTATGATAACATAAATACTTTCACCATGAAAACAAAACAGATCTCATCAAATGAGATAAATGTTTCTTAAATACGCAGCATCAAGAGAATTTTTCTTGTTCAGATTTTAAAAAAAATCGTTCTATTTTTGTCATGTGAAATTCGAGAGAATCTTTATAGAGTTTTAAAAAATTGGTATCTATGTTCCAAAATCATGAAAAAATTGTACGTCCAATATTATAGTAAAATTTAGATTGACCATAAAGTTTATATCTCTAGTATGTGAAGGTAGTAAGTCATACGTAATTTTTTTTCATGCATGGATATATATGTTCCTCTTGATTAGTATCGTAGACTTTTTAGTTTTTATTTTTGTAAGTCAATCGAGTTGTAGGTTGAATGTTTGAATGTGTTAGATGCTCTACGACCAGTCGACCACCAAACTACAATTCACAATTTTCTAATTGTAGGTCCCATATGCTAATGGTAAAAAAATATGTCGGATAATCTTTAAACCAATTGGGATTCGTACATGTAACGTCCTCACCGGTCCTTTTGAGAATTAGCATTTCATTCGGTAGCTTAAGGTCTCGAGTAGCTTTGTATCATGTATTATGATTTGCATGTGTGGTCGAGTTTGGTTTTCAGATGATTCAGAATTGATTTGGAAGGATGATTCTTGTTTTAGGAGCTCAAGTGGTAAGAGTTGACCGGAGTTTGACTTTGATATAGACAACACCAGAATAGTGCTTTGATGATTTCAATAGCTTCGTATGACGATTTCGAACTTAAGCGTATGTCCGGATTTGAATTTGGAAGTTTGTATGCTGATTTGATGCATTTTGGCGAAAATTTAAAAGTTGAAGGTTGAGAGGTTTGACCGGGAGTTGATTTTTTTTATATCGGGTTTGAATTTTGATTGCGGGAGTTGGTATAGCTTTGTTGTGTCATTTGAAACTTGCCTGCAAAATTTGACGTCATTCAGGGTTGATTTGTTGGGAACATACTGGATTTGTTGTTGTATTCCTGGTTGATTTGATATGATTCGGCGCGAGTTGTAGAAGTTGAAAGTTCATAAGTTCATTAAGTTCGATTTGAGGTTGGATTCATAGTTTTGATGTTGTTTGATGTGATTTGAGGCCTGATCAGGCACGCGTTATGTTATAGAACTTGTTGGTATATTTCGACGGGGTCCCGGGGGCCTCGGATGTGTTTCAGATAGGTTACGGGCTATTTCTCCATGTTTTTGGACTGTTGATTTGCTGGTGTGCATGTTGTTCTTCGCGATGGTGAAAGGTTTCTAGGAGATTAGCGTTTTTGTTCATCGCGATCGTGACAGTGTGCAGGCGATCCGAAGGTCCGGTTGGTCGTGGTTCACGTTCGCAATGGGAATTTCGCGTTCGCGTATAGATAGAGCTGGAAGGGGCATCATGATTTGTTGTCCACGTTCGCGTGGGTTTTAATACGTTCGCAAAAGTGTGCTGCTGGTGTGTGAGTCGCGTACGCTACTGAGTTTACGCATTCGCAAAGGGATTTTTGGCACCGTACATTTTTTGTGTATCGCAATCGCGAAGCATTTTCCGCGATCACATAAGAGGAATCGTTGAGCAGAATATAAAGTACTCTATTTCGAGGGCTTTTGATATTTTATCACTTTTTTAGTTAGTTAGGAGCTCGGATGTGGACAATTTTGGAGGGAAATTTCACGTGTTGGATTCGGGTAGGTGTTTTTTATCCGGATTTGATTATATTTCATGATTTCGTAATCACTTTATCATTAAATTAATGGATTGAATGAGAGAAAATGGGAATTTCTGTAAAATCTTTCAAAAATGTACAATGAGGATTTGAAGGCCGATTTGATGTCGGAATTTGATAATTTTGGTATGGTTAAGTATCGGTATGGGTGTTCGGATTTTATGAATTTTGTCGGGTTCCGATATGCAAGCCCCAGGTTGACTTTTTAGTTTTCTATAAAGATCGAAACTTTATTATTTAGAATTGTTTCCTATGATTTTTATTTATGATATGAAGTTATTTTGGCTAGATTGAGTCATCCGGTGATTATTTCACACGAGAAGGTCATTTTAGAGTATAAGTTTAGCTTCTTTGAGATAAGTATTTTGCCTGACATTATGTGGGGGAACTTCCCCTTAGAATTTGGGTTAATTGTGCTATTCGTATTATGTGAAAGTCGTGTACGCAAGGTGAAAAGTAGGTACACAGCCTATATGTGGTATTTGACCGGTTTAGATTATCTAAACCCTTTCCATGCGTTTAATTGAATGTCATGAAATGTTATATCAGTCATTGTTAATCTACTCTTACATGCTCTACTTGACATTGTTAGCGCTTATTGTACCTCTTACTTGTTATTTTGCCCTTAAATGCTTTAGTTGAAGTTATTGCCTTCCTTATTGTCTTGTTACCTCTAAAGTGTTGAGTCCCTTCCATGGCTCCATGCTTATTTGCTACTTGCCTTAACTGTTGTACTTGCACACCTTAGTTGTCACGTGCTTTACTTGTTATGTTATTTTTGTAATATTTGTTGTTAATTTAAATTGCTTGTGAATCGGGTTGCGCGTCGCATCGGGGTGGAAGAAGGGAGGATTGTGATATTGATATGATGATATGGTGGGATCGGGTTGCACGCCGCAACAGGTAAAATAAGGGAGGATTGTGATATTGAAATGATGATACGGTGGGATCGGGTTGCACGCCGCAACAGGTAAAATAAGGGAGGATTGTGATATTGAAATGATGATACGGTGGAATCGAGTTGCACGACGCAACGAGTGAAATAAGGGAGGATTGTGATATTTATAAACGATAATATGGTGGGATCGGGTTGCGCGCCGCAACACTTTGTATACGTGATACTTAATATTTCTTATTAATACTATGGAGGAATAAGGAGGATTATGATATTGATAAATGATGATATGGTAGAATCGGATTGCGTGACGCAACAGATTGTGTGCACTATAGTTGTTGTTGTTGCTCGTGTGAGTCATGCATCCTACGTGAATTGTTCTATTACTTCAAAGTGTCAATCTATGCTTCCGCGGTTACTTGATGAATTGCTTTTCAAGATGGATTTACAACGCAGAGTCATTATCTCATACCCTGCTGAGTTGTTGGTAACATAACTGTTTTAAATAAAAGAATTATTAACATGCTTACCTTATGTGACCCTTAAGTTAAAACTCGTCGTTTCATTCTATACTTTACTATTCTTAATAGTCGTGATATTTCACTTTAGTTGATTTCTTAACTTAAACTCCTTACCCTATCTAATGTTCTTACTTTACTTAAACTCGTTAATATTTTTTAATTTAACAAATTCTATACCTAATTCAGTATCTTATCTGATGCTATATTTGAAAATGTTATTTTCTTCACCCCAAATAATTGCTAAAATAAACTCATTTTCTCATTTGATTTCCTACCTTATTCAAGGTTGTTAGTATGTATTATCGTATATAAATAAATCTCTTGAATATTTTAATTAGCATTTGACACAGATACAATGTACATGGTAGCACGTGGGTTGTGCCGTGCGAAAGTGATTTGGAAAAATGTTGGCACGGGGTGCCATGCGTGTAAAATTTGAAAGTTGTGACTTATGATTTGAGATTATGAGGAGTGGTACCTCGGGTAACTCTTGTTGTAAATTGTGCATTAGGAACAATTTTATTGATTGAGTTCTCATCTGTTTCTTTATTACTCGTTTATTTCTTGGCGTTATTCGTGCTTATATTATTTTCACTGTTAATTATAAATTTGTGATCCTTCTACTGTTGGTCTTACATTGACGTTCTTTCCAGTTTTAAGTTATATCCTGCACAAGTTTACATGTCTGGTAGGTGTCTTGACTTGGCCTCGTCACTACTCTACTGAGGTTAGGCTTGGTACTTACTGGGTACCGTTGTGGTGTACTCATGCTACGCTTCTGCATATTTTTATGCAAATCCAGGTACTTATGATCAAGTAGGTTTGAGACTTATGTCTGCGCAGCTGGACACTTCAAGGTATGCATGCTTGACGTTCGTAGGCTCCGAAGTCACCTTCTGTTGTATTTTATTTCCATTGTTTCCTATTATTCCAGGACAGTGATATATTGCTATTTCTAATGACTCCTAAAAAAGCTTATGACATGTACTACCGGGTTTGGGATTGTATGATTGACGTTGGCTCAACTATGTTGTATTAGTTGTTATTTAATGTATTGCAGTTAAGTAGTTAAATTCCAGTAATAATCAGCTCATGTTAGGATCACCTAACTACGTGCCATCACGAAATCCTAAGGTGGGAAACTGGGGTCGTAACAGTACATTCAAATTTTATAAATAACTTTATAAAGCACAATACTACGAGTGTATGAATATGATGGGCTTAAGGGTTCTTAGTCTTATATTTTGATGATCTAACAAACTTTCTATCTAGAACCAGATAAAGGACTCGATGCATGCCTGGTATAATCATTCAGCAATGGACTTAAGATAATTTGGGTAGTGTGACTTTGGATTCACAAGAACCAGTATAGGGACCTGATTCCTTAGTGTTTCCCTGACAAAAGTACAAGTCAACTCTACAATTGGAAAGTAACTGCAGAAAGTGACTGCCTGCAACTGTGCACGCTACAGTGCAGAAACAGTGCAACAGTCACTTCCCATTGGGAAGAGGCTTGTACCAACTAAGAATGGACATTATCCTTTGGATGTATTTGAGGTATAATAACATTGTTTAAGACAACAACATATTTACTTGAGCATTTAGTGATATTCTCTCAAGCATTGAAGATCTGATCCAACATTGAAGTCACAAGTGTGTCAAGAACAAGAAGACAACTCCACTACGGACCAGTTCCACGATGAGTCTATGTGTGTCCTTAGTTGAGTTGTAATCTTGTGTTTTGTTCTTCATTGTAACTCCTATCTTGCTTTCTTAGAAGCTTTTTTTTAGGAAACTCAAAACCATAAACCATCTGAGTTTGTGTTGTGACTAGAGTTAGTCATAGGTTAAAGTCTTTATAACTAGTGAGTGACAAAGTGGCTTGTGGTAAGTATATTACAAGTTAGTGAGATTGAAATCTTTCTAATAGAGTCATTACAAAGTGTCTTGTAATAATGTAGTTACAAGTTAGTGAAGTTGAAATCCTACCAGTGTAGGTCATGGTTTTTGCCCCCTTGAGTTGAAATCTTTCCACGTAAAAATCTTGTGTCTTATTTACATACTGTTTCAGTAGTTAGCACTAAGGGAACTGATATAGGACCAGGTCTCTATATAGTTGGTGGACTCATATAAACTATCAATTGGAATCAGAGCAGGTTCTTTCTAAAAGATTAACACCTAGAAAGGATCTCAATGTATGTTCCACCTAACTTTGAGTAAGGACAATCAACCTACATGCCTCCTAGATTCAATGGTCAGTACTACAGCTGGTGGAAGACTCATTTGCATGATTTTATAATGGCAGAAGACTCCGAGTTGTGGGACGTCATTTGTGATGGTCCACATGTTCCTATGAAGAAGGTTGGAGAACCTGGAATGATGGTGCCAAAAACCAGAAAAGAATACAGCGATATTGACAGAAAAGCTGTTGAGAAGAATTTTCGTGCCAAGAAGATCTTGGTATGTGGAATAGGACCTGATGAGTACAATCGAATCTCAGCCTGTCAATCTGCCAAGGAGATATGGGAAGCATTGCAAACGGCACATGAAGGAACTACTCAGGTTAAACAGTCCAAGATTAACATGCTCACCACTGAGTATGAACTTTTCAGGATGAAAGATGATGAGTATACAAGATATACACACTAGATTCACATCTATCATAAATGAGCTTCATTCACTTGGAGAAATTATTCCTAGAAACAAGATGATAAGGAAGGTTCTCAGTGTTTTACCTAGCTCTTGGGAGAGTAAGGTGAACGCCATCACTAAAGCCAAAGATCTACAAACTCTAACCATGGATGAGCTGATTGGAAATCTGAAGACGTATGAGATGAAGAGAAAGAAAGACAGTGAAAGAAGAGAGCCAAAGAAAGAGAACAACCTGGTGCTCAAGGCAGAAACCAATGATTCAAGTGAAAAAGATAGTGATATGGCCTATCTCACTCAAAGATTTCAAAAGATGTTTCGAAGAAATAGTGGTATACCAAGGAGAAGCAGTTCAAGTAAACCAAGGAACTATGATCTCTGTCACAAGTGCGGTGTGATGACCCAAGAGGTCATCCCGTGTATTTTTAGCTAAATATGTGTTCCGAGGCCACGAAAGCCTCTTCCTATCTCACCTCGATTTGTGTGCGTAGCCTGGGCGTGTAGCCGGGAAGCCGTTATGTGAAAAACTGATAAAAACAATAATTTTTGTGTTGAAATTTGAATAAAGTTGACTCTCGTCAACATTTTTGGTAAACGGACCTGGACCCGTGATAATATGGGACTTGGGCGTATGCCCGAAATCGAATTCCGAGGTCCCAAGTCCGAGAAATAAATTTTTAAAAGAAATTATTTTCTGAAAATTATAAGAGATTTTTGGAAAATGAATTTATATGTGAAACCCGAGGTATCGGTCTCGTATTATGGTTCCGGAGCCCGGTACATGTCCAATATAATATATTTGTTATGTCTGTGAAGTTTGGTAAGAAATGGACTTCGTTTGACATAATTCGGATCAAAAATTAAAAATTTGAAGTTTTAAGAAATTTCATTGATTTTGGGGTTTAATTCGATGTTTATGATGTTATTTTGGTGATTTGATTACACGAATAAGTCTGTAAGATATTTTTGAGGTTGTGTGCACATTTGGTTTGAGGTTCCGAGGGCTCGGGTGAGTTTCGGGTAGGTCTCGGGATGTTTTTAGGCTTAAAACATAGCTGTTGCAGGTCAGAGAAGTTAGATCTCTGGACCCACCACCGAGGTCCGCGGTCGTTTTTGTGCTGACCGCGCTAAGGGCCTTTGCGGCCGCCGTCATTTTTGTGCGGTCCGCGGTGACGAAGCTGGACCACTGGTTTGACTTCGGAGGCATATATCTTTTGATCTACAAGGAATTTTAAGATGATTCAAAACGTAAGTTGTAGCCCTTCGTATCTAGTTTCCAGAAAGGAAGAAATCACAATTTGGACATCTGTAGAGAAAGGTATGGCCAAAATACTAAAGCATGTCACTGCAGTCATTTTTCCTTTCTTTCTTCACTTTTTTTTTTGTTTTTACTTGTGCGGCCGCACTCCCTTTTTGTGCGGTCCCCGGTGGGGGCCTGGGGGGGGGGGTATATTTAAACGGGATTTTCAGTTATTTTTCATTTTTCAAAGCCCTAAAAACATAAGAGGCGATTTTCCAAACACTCTTTCTTCTCCAAAACATTAGTAAGTGATTTCTAACTCATTTTCTTTACTCCTTAACTTCTTTTTACAAAATTTCATCCTAGAATCTAGGGTTTTCATGGTGGAACTGGGAATTTTGGGAAAAACCTAAGAATACTGAAATTTGGGGATTTAGACCTCAAATTGAGGTCGGATTCCAAAATCATTTATATATCCGGGCTGGGGGGTGAATGGGTAATCGGGTTTTGGTCCGAATTTCGGGTTTGGACCGAGCGGGCCCGGGGTCGATTTTTGACTTTTTGGGGAAAACTTTAGAAAACTCATTTCCATGCATTAGAATTGATTCATTTAGCATTTATTGTTATAATTAAGTAACTTGTGGCTAGATACGAGCGAGTTGGTGGTGGAATCAAGAGGTAAAGCGCTAGTTGAGGCTTGAATTGTGTTCGTTGCATCGAGGTAAGTGTTTGGCCTAACCTTAGCTTGAGGGAATAGGTGTTGAGTCTTATTTTCTACGTGTTTATTCCATGTTCAACGTATAGGTGAGGTGACGAGTACCTATATGTTGTTGTCAAGCATGCCCGTGATTCGGTTTTTATGATATTTGTGTTTTCTTCGATATTCACTGTGTTATGAAGTAAATTCCACTTTGGAGGTTAATCAATTGATGGAAATTCTTGGTTGTGAACATTGTTGATTATTTGTTCGGTTGAGGATTATTTTGTTAAGTTATACACTTGAGTGAGATTGGTTATAGCTGAGTCCCTTGCCGGGACGGTATTATTTCTGTTGTTGTTCTCTTGCCGGGATGTTGTGATTTATGATTTATGTTGTTGGTTTTTCCTTGCCAAACTGTTGTTTTTGATATTGTTTGGGTGAAGAAGAGTGTAAAGTACGAAGGGTGATGCCGTGTATTTATTTATTGTTTTGGGTGAGGATGAGAGTAAAAGCATGAAGGGTGATGCCGTGCCATGATTTGATATTTAAAAGCACGAAGGATAATGCCGTGCCGTTTTATTTATTCATTGCATTTTGAGGATGAGAGTAAAAGCACGAAGGGTGATGCCGTGTATTTATTTATTGTTTTGGTGAGGATGAGAGTATAAGCACGAAGGGTGATGTCGTGCACTTGTTTTGGTGAGGATAAGAGTAAAAGCACGAAGGGTGATGCCGTGCACTTGTTTTGGTGAGGACGAGAGTAAAAGCACGAAGGGTGATGCCGTGTACTTGTTTGTTCTGTGTTGTTATTTCCTGTTGATATTTGTTGTTTATATTGTTGCCTTGCTCTATTATTCAGTATTGTTTTCCCCTTGTTCCCCAACATGTTCTCCCCCGTTTTTATATACTTAACTGTTTATTTCCTGACGTTATTTATGTTATATATTATTGAATTGCACAGGTGGTTATTATTTGTCGTGTCCTAGACTCGTCACTACTTCGCCGAGGTTAGGCTCGACACTTACTCAGTACATGGGGTCGGTTGTACTGATACTACACATGCACTTCTTTATGTTGTGCAGATCACGGTACCGGACCTTGTGGACACTGATCAAGGGAGTATCCTTCAGTCCACCTGATACACTGAGGTAGACCTGCATGCGTCCGTAGGCCTTGGCGTCCCCTTCCTTATTTCATTTCATTTCTGATTCTTGTACTTCAGAAACATATGTAGTATTTCTTTGTTGTGACTCCAAAGATCCGGGTTGGCTAATTAAGTATTTTGTTAAGTTTGTTGATTTAGCTATGTAATCCCTTATTCCGTTCTTATTTTAAGATGCTATTTATGGAAAGTTGATTTTTACCGGTTATCATTTAATAGTAAAGGTTTTTAAATAATATGATTAAACACGTTGGCTTGTCTAGCGGGTTCAACGTTAGACGCCATCACGGTCCTGATGGTGGGAATTTCAGGTCGTGACATGCGGAAAGCCAGGGAACTTCATCAAAGACTGCCCACTTCTGAAGCAGGAGCAATACAAACACAACTCTGACAAAACAACAAAAAGGAACCCGGTTCCCGACAAATGATTCAGCCGAAAAAGTGGAGCTGACAATGTTGTGAAGCAAGATCTTGCTGCATGGGGAGACTCCTCCAGTGAATCAGAAGAGGAACCAGATGCAGGAAACAGTTCCATGATGGCAGTGAAAATGAAGCAAAGGAATATGATTCATTGTTTGCATTGATGGCTCAGTCCGATGATGATGAAGAAGATGACAATGATGAGGTAAATTTCAGGGATGTCTAGAGAAATCTGAAGTCTTACTCTTATAAGAAAATGATGTCATTAGCGAATGTTCTAAATGATGCATATTATAGTCTCGTTAATGATAAGGTTGCCTTGACCATAGAGTTAGGAGATGCTGAACAATCTGGAGATGATCTGGTGGTCTGTGTGGTTGATTTAAAGGAGACCATAGATAATCTTGAAAAAGAAAAGGAAGTTCTAACTGGAAAAATAAACAGTGTGGAAAATGAGAGATATGAGAATGATCAACAATCTTTTTACTAGATCCTAGCTTTAATTTTAAATTTTCATATTTTAGCTCTAGAATCTTAGTTTCAAGTGGATCAACCTGGTTCATCAGGATAGTGTTTTTCTTTTCAGATTCACTTACTCTGATTTCCAGGTTCATGCACTTTGCTTTTAGCATTGCACACTCTTTAGAGAGTTGTTCTTTCTCTTTGATTGTTTCTTCGGAATCATCCATGAAATCAAGTAGCAACTCAGAGAGTTTTTCTTTAGATAGGAACTTTATTTTGTTTTTTAGATGGGATATACTTACCTCTGGTTCTTCATATGATTCCTCGTCAGATTCGCCAATTTCCATGAGCGCCTATTCTTCATTCTCACCATCTTCTGATTCTTCATATGAGCTTTCCCCCCAAGCAGCAACCATAGCATTTTTTGTGGTTTTCTTGGGTTGGACCAGTTCCTTCTTCCTGTTCCTTCTTTCAAATCTCTCCTCTTTCCATTCCACTTCCCACTGAGGACAATTCTTGATATGGTGGTCAGTCTTTCCACACTTGTAGCATCCCTTGTTGGCTGGCCTTTCTGGAGCTTTAGCTTTGTTGTAGTTTCCACCTCTTGAGATGCCTTTTTTCCTTATGAGGAAGTTTCTGAATTCATTAGTGGTCATGGCCATCTCATCTTTTTCCAGATCTGCCCCCTCAGTGATTCTCAGTGCTAGACTCCTTTCCTTCTTTGGAGCATCCATTTTCATTATCTGCCTTCTAACTTCATAGGCAGTAAGGTTTCCAATTAGCTCGTCCAATCTGAGGGTTGCCATATTTTTGGATTCCTGGATAGCAGTGATTTTACTTTCCAAGGAAATTGGTAAGACCCTTGTCAGGATCTTTTCCACCCTGTCCTCTTCAAGAATGATTCTACCAAGAGACTTGAGTTCATTTGTCAGAGTTGTGAACCTCGTGTACATCTCTTGGATTGTCTATCCTTCTTTCATAGTGAAGTTTTAATACTGAGAGTATAGTAGAGTACCTCTTGATCTTTTCACTTGAGGTGTTCCTTCATGGGCTACTTGCAAGGTATCCCAAATTTCTTTGGTAGTGGTGCAACTTTGAATCCTACTATACTCGTCTAGACCTAGTCCACACACTAGCCACTTTTTAGCCTGAGCATTTTTCTCCCATTTCTTCAGATCCTCAGCAGTGCAGTCAACTCTAAATTTTGGAACATCTACTCCTTCAGCAGTCTTCTTCATGGTGGCTAGAGGACCATCAGGGACTATGTCCCAAAGTTCATAGTATTCTCCAATCAAGTGATCCTTCATCATGTTCTTCCCCCAGGATTAATACTGGCCATTATTGAGTGGTGGCCTTGCAGTTGATTGACCCTCCCAGTTTTCAGGTGGTGCACTCATTTTGATCTTTTCCAAGGTGTTAGCCTTTTCAAAGATAACCTGCTCTGATACCAATTGATGTTTTATACGTCAATACCACACAAGAGAGGGGG
>ML296823.1:86495-138283 GCA_005239495.1 Nicotiana undulata
TAGAAGAACCTGGTTCTTCTTGGTGTTCCAACTTCTACAGTTTGCGGAAAAGTAATTGCAGAATTTAAAGAATCACAACAATTTTACGTGGAAAACACCTGGCTCAAAAGGTGAAAAAACCACGACCTACTTCCCAGTAGGATTTTCCCAAACTCTTCACTACAACTCTGAGCCAAACAACATTTACAAAATAAACTCTTTTGTAAACCTAATGACTAACTCTAATCCCTTTGTGGCAAACTAGCCTCTAGCTAATTGCGACAAAATTCAAGTTAACTCTAACATGAACAGTGTACCTATTATAATTGCTTCTAGATAAAGCTGAAAAATACAATATGTAATCACCTACTACAAACAACTAGACTCAAAAGACAACAAATGGAACTGGTTCTTCTAGCTGGTTCAAGTAGCTTTTGTGTCGCACAAAGATTCTGCTTGCAAAATTGCTTTGGTAATTTTGCTTTCAGTTCTCATTTCACTTCTATGTTTGTGCGTCAATTCTTCAGCAGGAATACTTCAACTTTTTATAGAGGCAGTAGTTGAGATGTTGTTGTTCAGTTCTAATGCAACTCTTCCTTGGTGGAAGAGTTTGTATTTATCTCAACTTCCTCGATCTTGTTTCTGTCCTACCTGAAATCAAAGTCCATCTCCTTACCAATTTGCAACCTTTATGCTTAGGAGATAACCTCTTAGTTCACATATATTTATCTCCTATGCATGGACGCTTCTTGTGCCAATAGGTCTGTTTGAATATGTTTGCCCTGATGGACCTGGTTCAACTAGGTTGGCATTTGTCAATCTTCAAAACCATGCAGTGACATGATTCAACATCCCATCCACTTGATAATATAATCACCCCCCTTTATTCTGGAGTCCATACAAGATCAAAAACCAGAAATTCCTTAGCTTTCTCAGCCTTTTTATCCCAAATATATCCTGGAAGCCTTGAAGGATGTAGACTGGATTATGGCTATGCAAGAGGAGCTACATCAATTTGAAAGAAACAAGGTATGACACCTGGTAACTAGACCAAGGACCAGGTGGGTATTCGGGAATAAGCTGGATGAACATGGAAATACTACAAGGAACAAAGCAAGGCTTATTGTCCAAGGATACAATCAGGAGGAAGAATCGATTATGATGAGACTTTTGCCCCAGTTGCTCGCATGAAAGCTATTAGGATCCTCATTGCCTTTGCATCACATATGGAATTTACCTTATTCCAAATGATCCGAAGAGTGCCTTTTTGAATGGTTTTCTTAAGGAAGAGGTCTATGTTAAGCAACCTCCGGGCTTTGAATGTCATGAACATCCTGAATATGCATTCAAATTAGATAAGGCACTCTATGGACTGAAGCAGGCCCCTCGAGCCTGGTATGAGAGGCTATCCAAGTTTCTCTTGGAAATTGGTTTCACAAGAGGAAAGATTGATAATAAATTGTTTTTGAAGAAACGGGGAAGGAACCTGCTCATCGTTCATGTTTATGTGGATGATATCATATTTGGGGATACGGAAGATTCACTATGTGAAGAATTAGCTAAACTCATGGAAAGTGAGTTTGAAATGAGTATGATGGGGGAACTAAACTTCTTCCTGGGTCTTCAAGTGAAGTAGTCCACAAAGGGAACGTGTATCAGTCAGTAGAAATATATCAAAGAACTTCTGAAGAGGTTTGATATGGAAGCATCAAAGGTGATCGATACCCCTATTGCTATTGCTACTAAGATGGACATGTATGATTCGAGATCACCTGTGAATCAAACAATGTATAGGGGAATCATTGGATCTCTGCTCTACCTTACTGCCAGCAGACCAGACATTGTTTTCAGTGTGCGATTATGTGCAAGGTTTCAATCAAATCCTAAGGAATCTCATTTGAAGGCTGCCAAGAGAATTCTGAGATATCTTAAGGGCACATAGGACCTGATTCTATATTACCCTTCAGGTGACAATTTCAATCTCATTAGTTATGCTGACGTTGATTATGCAGGTTATGTGGTGTACAGGAAAAGCACATCTGGAATGGCTCACTTCCTTGGATCATGTCTAATCTCATGGGGTACAAGGAAACAAAACTCAGTGGCTCTCTCAACAACTGAAGCATAATATGTAGCTGATGCCTCGTGTTATGCTCAGCTACTGTGGATCAAGCAACAATTGGAAGACTTTGGAGTATACATTGATTGTGTACTGCTTCTATGTGACAACACCAGTGCTCTCAACATGGCAAAGAACCCGGTTCAACACAAGAGAACCAAACACATTAATGTCAGACACCATTTTCTCAGAGACAATGTGGAAAAAGGACTTATCTGTATGAAATTTTGCTGCACTGAAGATCAAATTTCAGACATCTTCATCAAAGCTCTAAGCAGGGAACACTTTGAGAGAAATAGGATGACACTGGGGTTAATTATATCTACTTGAGAACCTTGTTCTCCTCATAAGGCTATGGAAGTTATACTCAAGTAAAATTAGCTAAAGTGTTTTCTTACCAAGCCTAACTCACATTTATACAGTTGCAGGTAGACACACATGATGATTATAAAAGCTGAAGGTACATCGTTGAACTGCGAAAGAAAGCTGCAAAATCCTTTTACAGAAACAGGTCGGGAACCTAGTTCCTGTACCACAGGTTAGTAGTAATGTGTTTTCTCATGCTTTTATCAAAAGAGAACAACATTAATTCAACTGCCACATCATCCGACTTTGAAGAGCATGTGTATCTCGTCTTGTCTCTCAAATCCCTTCACCTCCTCTGCACGTTACGTATTCCCACAAACCTACTGTCGTTTCAAAATTCTTCAGAACCCGTTCCTCTGCCCTCTCATTATTATCCCTTCCTTCCATAAAACCCTCTCACTCTCAGAAGTTCTGAACCATTATCTCCTATTGCATCTTTGCAATTCTTTTCAGAACCTTTTGCCTCTTCTCTCACAATGGCCAATGAACAGTCCTCTCTTTCTCCTGCCATCAACACCACTCCCATATCTCCACCTTCCTTAACATCACCACTAGAACCCCACTTCTCCACCACTCCAGATACCACTATACCAACACCCATTTCCTCTTCACCTGAGTCTCAGGGTGAAGACACTCAATTTTTAAGGATTAAGGGACTATGGTGCTTTTTGAGTCTCCGGTTCATGACACAGTCCTGGAAAAACCCGATTCTCCTTCAGCGGAAACAAACCAGGAACCTATTTTCTACACCAAGCCCTTGGAGTCCATTTCTCTTATTGCAATACCTTTTGACGAAGATGATGAAGATGAAATGGTCCTCAGTGCCCGTGTTAAAATTCGCAAGCCAGCAGTTACTCCTCAGTATTTTTCCAAGCGACCCACTACCAGGTTGCAGAAGAAAGAGGCTTTTGAGTTTGCCTTGTAGAAGAGTAAGAGGAGTATTAAGAAAAAGAAGAAGAGGTTGATGAAACATGGGGAAGTCGTGGCTGACAAAAACATTCCGGTGGTTGAGGTTGATGAACATGCTGTAGAGGAACCTAGTTCCTTAGTGAAAATATCTACAAAGGTCCAAAAGTCTGTGGTTGGAGATTTCGAGGAAGCTGTGGAAAAACAAAGTGGAACATCTGTGAAGAGTGGTGGTAAATCCAAGAAGGTTATGGTTGAGAAAGAGTTGTCTAAAGGTGATACTGTGGCTGTTGAGAGTGGGAAAGGAAAGTATGCTAAGAAGTCTAGAAAACAAAAGAGGGAAACTGTGGGGGGACCTGGTTCAATGAAGTCCATACCAAGTGACAGTGGACTTGGGCGGGAGAGATTGAGAACTCAAAAAGTATTGTGGGGTTGTATGTTTGACCCAAAAATCCTAGAGATGGCAGGAATGAGGAAAGTTCTGGAGATGGTGGAATTCCAGCAATGGGGTCATCTGTTTAAGGAGGATGTGCCCAAGGTATATGAAGATGAGGTGCAAAATTTCTATGCAACTCTTTTCACCGTTGAAGGGGACCATATCCGCGTGCTAGTAAATGAAGTTGACATTGTGCTTGACGCTTCTGCATTGGGGAAAGCTCTCCAAGTTCCGTATGAAGGGATGTCCTCGTTTAAGAGTGCTTGTAGAGCTAACATTAGGAGAGCTATTGTGAAAGAGCAGGCTATCCAGCAGGGGGAACGAGTGCATAAGAAGGCACTAATTCCGGTGTATCAGCTTCTCTTTGAGCTGGTCAATAAGGTTCTCTTAGCCTGTGCTGAGAGGAGGTCTATAACTTCCAAGTCTGACCTGGTCTTGATGGAGGCTCTTGATGAGTTCACACCGATAAATCTGCCAGCAATTATGATAGAACACATGCAAAAGGTAACGAACTTTCAAGATGGAAATCATGGGCTTCCATACAGATTTCTCCTTACTTGGGTGTTCCAGTTTTACAAGGTACCTTTGGGCAATCCAAAAGTAGTAACCCACAAGAAAACATTCTCCAAAACAACTCTAGAAGAGTGTGAGTGTGTAGAAAAGGTTGGGGGAAGCACTTCAACAATTTCTCAGCTGATTAATGCTCAGAATGCTGCTATTGAAGTAATCAGAAGGTTGAAGTCTCAAAATGCCATACTGGAAACTCAGCTAAGTCAAGTTGTTGGGGCACCTGGATCTGTTAATTGTTCCCATGAAGAAGTTGCGCTTGACTAAGGAGAATGCTGAGCTTAGGCAACAAGTGGAGAACTTGCGGGAGAAACTGCTTGAGGAACAGATGTATGCCAATGCCCGCATGGACCTAGTTCTCAAAACCATTATTGCCTCCTCCTCCAAGCCTTCATTTTCTAGTGCCCCCTAGGATCCTCTCAGTGACCAGTTATCTTGTGTTCTGATGTTTTGTGGCTGTTGTTTTCTTTTTGTTTTTTTGGATGGTGTGTTGGATTCAACCATTGTTGCTCTCGTTGAATCAGTCCAAATGAGTCTTTGCTGTCATGGCAAAGACTTATGTGTTTTAAATTTTATTATCAATGAAACAACTCTACTTTTGCTAGTACAATGCTTGCTTTCATTCTGCTTCTCTTTTCTATCATGTTGTGTGCACACATGGGGCATTAATTAGCTATGTTAGACTTCTTTATGCTTTTTGTGCATGCTTATGTATTTGTAATGATGCCAAAAGGGGGGAAAACTGAGTTACCTTGAAAATTAAAGCAGGTGTTTAGGGGAAGCATAGTGTCTGGGGGAACATATGAGGTTACTGGTACTTTATTTGGTTAAGTTAAGCTCTATAAATAGTCATCAATTTTAAAAGTTTGTCATCACCAAAAAGGGGGAAATTGATGGGCTTAAGGGTTCTTAGTCTTATGTTTTGATGATCTAACAAACTTTCTGTCTAGAACCAGATAAAGGACCTGATGCATGCCTGGTACAATCATTCAGCAATGGACTTAAGATAATTTGGGCAGTGTGACTTTGGATTCACAAGAACCATTTTAGGGACCTGATTCCTTGGTGTTTCCCTGACAGAAGTACAAGTCAACTCTACAGCTGAAAAGTAACTGCAGAAAGTGATTGCCTGCAACTGTGCACACTACAGTGCAGAAACAGTGCAACAGTCACTTTCCATTGGGAAGAGGCTCGTACCAACTAAAATGAACATCATCCTTTGGATGTCTTTGAGTTATAATAACATGGTTTAAGACAACAACATATTTACTTGAGCATTTAGTGCTATTCTCTCAAGCATTGAAGATCTGATCCAGCATTGAAGTCACAAGAGTGTCAAGAACAAGAAGACAACTCCACTACGGACCAATTCCACTATGAGTCTATGTGTGTCCTTAGTTGAGTTGTAATCTACTGTTTTGTTCTTCATTGTAACTCCTATCTTGCTTTCTTAGAAGCTTTGTTTTAGGAAACTCAAAATCATAAACCATCTGAGTTTGTGTTGTGACTAGAGTTATTCATAGGTTAAAGTTTTTGTGACTAGTGAGTGACAAAGTGGCTTGTGCTAAGTGTATTACAAGTTAGTGAGATTGAAGTCTTTGTAATAGAGTCATTACAAAGTGGCTTGTAATAGTGTAGTTACAAGTTAGTGAAGTTGAAATCCTACTAGTGTAGGTCGTGGTTTTTGTCCCCTTGAGTTGGGATTTTTTCACGTAAAAATCCTGTGTCTTATTTACATACTGTTTCAGCAGTTTACACTGAGGGAACTGATATAGGACCAGGTCTCTATACAGTTAGTGAACTCATATAAACTATCAGAATCTATACTTAATTCACGTATAGAGGGTTAGTGAACTAAGAGCGCATTGCATGTTACAAAATACTTTTAGCATATACACGGGGAGGATCCACATATATCACTATGGGTGCTTAAGCACCCACCAACTTCAGTTAAAAGTCGGATAAATATGTAAAAATTCCTTAAGATTTGACATAATGTACGCATGAGTACCAAAAGACAAGAACAAGTGTTGGTTGCTTTGGTTCCGAAGGCAGTTTTACTCTTCAAGGGCAAGGATTCGATTCTACTGTAATAGTTATGCCAATTTGTTCTTAAAGTAACTTTTAAAAACATTTATTTTCTATATTGAATAATACACTCCTATTACTTTACTTTAAGCCTTTATTACAAAAATAGAAAGCTAATAGTTGAAGAAGAGACATTAAAGCATGTCGTGAATTTGGATATTATATAAAGTTAGAAAAGCATTACTATCGATGAAAATAGACGAATATTATAGCTTAGACCCTGATGTTTTAAAATACTCACAAATCCTTATAAATCCCTATTCTCTATTTTGATGGTGTATATAGAATATTTAACCTGGTCAAAAAACTGATTTGAACTCATTTTAATTTGATGATTATCAACATAAAATTGAATTAACCAGACCAAATTAATCCAAAATTTACCTCGACAATGATTTTGTGGCTAGTGTTAGATTTACGCTAAGCATAGACGAGTACTCACTATCTTTAAATCCTCGATCCCCACAGCATATAATCAAAATCAATTAGCAATAAGAATGAGCATGTCATTATCTTTTTTAAGTGCTTCAAATTCTCTCCTTAATAGCAACATATTTTATCAGTACCAACGTGTTGGGATGGATTAAATTGAATTGCGCTAGGGGTTGATAGAGTATTTGTGACAATTAGACTACATAATTGTAGGGTAATATGATATGACACGTAGTCATCTAAAGGAAAAACGGCCGAAGACCGAACGCAACCATTCCACTTGTCACTGGAAGGGATAACGTTCATAAAGGTGTATTAAATGCTCTGCGCCCGATATCATTTAATAAGGAATATTCTGCAGCATTAAGAGCGACGTCCCCGTTATAGAAAATTTGGCATTTATGTTCAGCGTTACATCTTCATCAATGACCCTCATAATTGACATTAAATAGGGCGTGATCCTAGGACCTCCTTCCCTAGACACAACTATAAATAGTGACCCCACTTATCATTGTAGAGGACACGAATTTTTGGCGAAACTATCACTACATTCTATACAAAGCTTAATACAATCTTACTTTCCCGTTTTTTGATCTTATTATTGTTGTGCACGGAAACCTTGTTCCTGAAACTATCATCTCTATTGCTTCATCTACATTTTAAGGCTAAGTATTTAACATTACTTCTATTATTGCATTATTTCAGGATCAAATTAGTTCACTTCTCTAAAAACCATGTAAAAATTTAATTGTACCGTTTTACGGGTGAACAGTTTGGCGCCCACCATGAGGCCTAGACAGTTGTGCAATTAAATTGATCCTTGCCTTTTTACTAACGTGATTTGATTATTTTGTCTTAGAAAAAATCACAAGAAATGGCAGATAACACTGGAAACAACACGCATAACCCTGAAATTCAAGGGGATCAACCTCATTTCGAGGATTCACTTAGTGACACCCGAAATGAGAGGAATGACGCCACGCCGGTGCATGATAGGTAGTTCCCTCGACAAGTTCGGGATACAACTCTCGATGATGCTGATGAGAAGCATGCTATGGATGTAGTGAGGGTCCTGCAAGAGGAACATGCGATCATTCTAGGCCATCTCACGCGGCAGGATAAGGTTATGGCAGCGATGAAGTGCGCTATCGGGGGCTCGAATAATGCAAACATATGAGATTCAATTCCTCTCAGTCTTCATGCAAACCAAATAACATAGAGAGTCAACAACAACACTCTCAGGGGTGAAGTTGGATCCGACGGGGCTGGGGGGGAGTAGATCTGGTCTCAACAACGAGAATGATCTGTTCAAGAATGAACTCTTACGGTTTATGAGGGAAGTAAACAACCGCATGGACTAAATCCCGGGCGCACCACCAATATTGAAAGGTCTAAACACGAAGAAGAATACTCAATTGACGTACAAGCAGAGTGCCGCACCATAACTAATCCCAAAGCGGTTCAAAATGCTTGAAGTGCCATAGTATGATAAGAATTTAGACCTAGAGGAGCATATTACTACCTACACAACAGCGGTAATAGGAAGTGATTAATCTCCTCACGAAATTTGTTGCTAAAGAAATTTGGAGAAACTCTCACGAGGGTATCTCTAACGTGGAATTCATTATTACCTGAGCATTCCATAGATTCCATTGAGATGCTCGCGGATTATTTCATCAAGTCTCATGTTCGGGGCCAGAAAGGTACAAGTCCGGAAGGCTGACATATTCAGTATCGCACAGGGAGAATCTAAATTATTGCGAGAGTTCGTTACCCAATTCCACTAAGAAAAAATGTTGATCCCCGTTGTTCCGGATGAATGGGAAGCTGAAGCATTTACCAACATATTGAATCCGAGAAGCTCAAACGCTTCCTAGAAGCTGAAGGAGAATGTGCGTGAGTTTCAAGCAACAACTTGGGCAGATGTCCACATTTGGTACAAGTCAAAGATAAGGATCGAAGATGACCAGGTCGGTTCTACATCATCGGCCAAAGGATGAGAGAAGAGCAGTGAAAAATCTAAGGATGACTACGACGCGGACATACGGACTTCGAGGGGCCATTTTTCCTTACAAGCGGACAAAGGCCGTGGCAGAAACTTCCGAACAGCAAACAAGTTCACCGTTAGCTGAGGGACCGATCGTGGTTGAAATAATAGATCACTTCAGGATAAAGAGATGTCAGGGTCTCGGGATCCTTCTTGCCCCAAGTTATCGGAATATAACTTCAATGTCAGTATAGTGGAGTTGGTGTTAGCCATGAGAAACATTAAAAAGGTGCAATTCCCGAGACCCATGAGATCCGATTCCAGCCAGAGGGACCCCAACTTATGGTGTGAATACCTATGGACGAACGGCCACAGAATAAGGGTGGTTGACACCTCCGGGAAGAGGTGCAACACTATTGAAGAATGGTCACCTCAGAGAATTCTTGAGTAACCGAGCTAAGTACAATTATGGTTGTAACAAAGACAATGCGAAACCTTCGAAAGCAGGAGAAGAACCCCTATGCCAAATGATCAATATGATCTTTGGAGGGAATGAGATTAATGGGGTCACCTTTTTGGCAGTGAAGAAGATGAAAGTATCAATAACTCATAGTAAAGACTCCGGGAAGGCGATATCACTTTCACGGAGGAGGACAGAGACAGATTGTTGTTATCACACAACGACGCACTAGTAATTTCTTTAAATGTGTTAGATTTTAAGATAAAGCGTGTTCTAGTAGATCCAAGAAATTCAGCTAATATCATACAATGGAGATTATTGGAACAAGCTAAACTCAGCAGAAGCATATTTTAGGCAATAAAACTCCTCGATGGATTCAGCCTTGCAAGCGTGACGACCCGGGGAGAGATTTTGCTGCCCATGAACGCTGAAGGAGTAATGAAAACAACTCTCTTCAAAGTAGTAGATGTTGACAAGGGATAAAATATCGTCATGGGAAGGCCATGGTTACACGAGATGAAAGCTATACCCTCAACATATCAGCAATTGCTGAAGATTCCAATGCCTAAATGAATGAGGCAGATAAGAGATGATCGACTGACAGCAAAGGAGATGAATGCAATTTCAGTTTCCAGTAGCACAGGGAAGGAACACACAACATAGCAATTACACGAACCAGCACCTACTCCCGAGCTAGAAGAAGCTCGGGATCAGAGTCGTCAGAACACTATCAGGTGCTGAGATATTTCTATGTTCCAAAAGAGATGGACGCAACAGATTCCACGGCGGAGGAGTTGGAGCAAGGTGCATTGTCTGAAGAATTCCTAGAAAGAAATTCATTTGGGGACAGGATTGCATCCGGAGCTCAGGTATGATTTTATTGAATTCCTTAAATTTAATGCCGATTGTTTTGCATGGTCGCATGAGAATATTACAGGTATCCTGACGAAAGTAGCCATGCACAAGATGAGTTTGGATCCCAATGTACCTCCGTTAAGACAAAAGAAATGCCCTCTTTTCGAGGCCATGAATAAATTCGTCAAAGAAAAGGTAACCCGCTTGCTTAATATCGGTTCGATCTGAGAGGTAAGATATCCAGACTGGGTAGCCAACATAGTAGTAGTTCCTAAGAAGAACAAAAAATTTCGCATGTGTGTCGACTATAAAGACCTTAATAAGGCGTTCCCGAAAGACTCGTTCCCACTACCAAATATCGATCAAATGATTGATGCCACGACCGGTCACGAGTTAATGAGTTTCCTTGATGCTTATTTGGGGTACAACCAAGTGAAGATGAACCCGGAAGATCAAGAAAAGACTTTGTTATAACGAACTTCGGTATATATTGGTACAATGTGATGCCCTTCGGGTTGAAAAACGTCGGAGCCACTTATCAACAACTCGTAAATAAGATGTTTGAGGGAAATAGGCAAGACTATGGAAGTTTATATAGATGATATGCTCGTAAAGTCTTTGAATTCAGGTGACCACCTTAAGTATCTGGAAGAAACATTCGACATCTTGAGGAAGCATAACATGAAACTTAATCCCGAGAAGTGCGCGTTCGGGGTTAGTTCTGGTAAGTTTCTGGGAGTTCTGGTCTCACAAAGGGGAATTGAGGTAAACCTCGACAAAATCAAGGCCATAGAGGATATCCCAGATCAATTGTCGAACGTAAAAGAAGTCCAAACTCTCATAGGAAGATTAGCAGCTTTCAGCAGGTCATTTCCCTGTCGTCGAAAAAATGTCATTGCTTCTTCACACTGCTCAAAAAGAAAAATAATTTTGAATAGACAACGGAGTGTCAGCAGGCTCTGAGGCAAATGAAGAAGTACTTATCAAGCCCTCCATTGCACTAAAAATAAAAAGAAGGCGAACCATTGCTAGTCGACCTCGCAGTTCCATAAGTTATGGTAAGTGAGATTTTAGTCGGATGAAGGTACGCAATTTCCCATTTATTACGTTAGCAAAATTTTAGGGGGGAGGGGGGAAGAAACTCGCTACCCACATTGGAAAAACTGGCCTTAGCTCTCGTAGTATCCGCTTCGAAGCTGAGGCCCTACTTCCAATGCTAATCGATAGGTGTGCTGACTACTTTCCCTTTTTGGAACATCCTCCATAAAGCCGAGATCTCTAGCAGATTGGCCAAATGGGCCGTCGAAATGAGTGAGTTCGACATAAAATATAAACCAAGGAATGTAATTAAGCTGCAAGTCTGAATTCGTGGCCGATTTCAGTGTGGGACTATTGCCTCTGGCAACCAAGAAGGCAATAATAGAGTCGAAATTGACATCGGGGGTTTGGACCTTATTTACGGATGGAGGTTCCAACGTAAAAGGTTCCGGACTCGGAATAGTCTTAATCTCGCATGCGGGGGAAACCTTAAGGCAAGCCATCAGAACGATCCCTTTAACTAATAATGAAGCAGAGTGTGAAGCTTTAATTGTAGGGCTCGAATGGCCCGGGGACTTTATTCTGAGGTTATCGAAATCAAATGTGACTCACAACTGGTGGTAAATCAGGTCTACGGGATCTTTGATACCAAAGAAGAACGTATGCAACAATATGTGGTAAAGGTCTATACTCTTTTGGCATGATTTAGGGAGCGGTCAATTACTCATATCCCGAGGGAGGATAATGCAGAAGCAGATTCATTAGCCAACATAGGATCATCCATGGAAATAAAGGGATGGGAGTCCAGGCCTATAGTGCAACTGATGAACGCAGTCCTGGATACGGATGGTTACTATGAGGTAAATTCGACTAGTCTGGTCTAGGACTAGAGAAATGAAATAATCGACTATCTCGAGCAGGGGAAGTTTCCGGAAGACCCCAAAGCATCACGGGTGTTACGCGCCAAAGATGCACGTTATATCTTCAAGAGAGGCCAATTGTATAGAAAATTCTTTCAAGGTCTGTTGACCCGGTGCTTAGGAGCGTCACAAGCTAATTATGTCATGAGAGAAGTCCACGAAGGGATATACGGCAATCACTCAGATGATGATTCTTTGATGCTGAAGTTGGTATGGGCAGGATATTACTGGCCTCGCATTGAATAAGACGCCAAAGAATTTTTACGAAAATATGATACGTGCCAACACTATGCACCATTATTACACCAACCGGCAGAACCCTTACATTCGGTTTTGTCCCCATGGTTGTCATGAAATACAGGATGGACTTCGTCGGACCGTTGCCACCCGGCTCCCAGAAAGGTAAGGTTTCTTTTAACTAACTGACCATTTTTTAAAATGGGTGGATGCAGGTACTTATCAGAAGATCAGAGAATGCGAAGTGGTCGATTTCCTGTGGGAAAATATAATTTGCAGGTTCAGAATACCAAAAGAGATAGCATGCAACAATAGGCACAGTTTATCGGTGCAAAAGCTACAAAGTTCCTCAAAGATTTGCAGATAAAGAGGATCACATCTTCTCCCTATCATCCGAGCACAAACGGTCAAGCAGAGTCAACAAATAAAGTGATTATTCAAAACCTCAAGTAAAGGTTGGAAGCAACAAAAGGCAAATGGCTCGAAGAATTACCCGGAGTTCTATGGGCCTACCGAATAACGGCCAAGTCGAGCACATGAGAAACTCCTTTTCCCTTTTGTATGGTGCTTAAGCCCTAATCCCAGTGGAAGTCGATGAACCCACTTTGAGATATTTCGGGCAGATGAAGAATCAAACAACGAAGCAATGTTAATCAACTTAGAACTGCTCGAGGAACGTAGGAACTTGGCACATGTAAGAATGGCAGCTCAAAAGAAGATAATGGAGCGATATTATAATCGAAGAGCCAACCTCTGTTATTTCAAAGTAGGAGATTTGATTCTGAGGAAAGTAACCCAAAATACGTGGGAGCTGAATGTGGGGAAACTGGTCCAAAGTGGGAAGGTCCCTACCGTATTTCAGCTATCACCAGGAAAGGTTCATACGAGTTGGAGAACTAGAATGGAGAAAAGTTTCCTAGCAACTGGAACGTGGCACACCTCAAAAGATATTATTGCTGATGAACATTATTCAAGCGAAAAGTATGTGTTGCACTCTTTTTTCCTTCGCTCCATTTTTGTCCCAATTGGATTTTTCTGGCAAGGTTTTTAATAAGGCAACGACAAAAAGCATACTACTAAGACAACAACAATAAGACCTTTGATAGCAAGGCAAACAAACAAGCTACCACTCGGGGATGGTTAGATAATCTTTGGCTCAATTGCAAATTCCCATTGGGAAGTTGAGTTTGCTACCGAACAGAGGTCACCCGACCGTTCACGAGCACAAACCATTAGAGGATTGTTAGATAGTGTTTTGCTCGATAGCATGGATTCCTAAGGGAAAGTAAGGTATGTTCTCGAGTTAAGGATTATTTAGCAATTCATTAGTTGAATCTTTGAAGGCACAAGACTTCCAGTGTTCCAATTCCCATTCTTCGTATTCGCAAACTTTGGGAGAATGATATGAGGATACGACAACATTGATTGCCACGTCAACCAGGAAATGAAAATTCGAACACCAAATGCATCATTGGGACCGGGAACTGTGCAGCCAGCCCCGTAGAACAAGTTGTACAAGATAGCCACAAGTAATGGCAATTTCTTTTTACCATAATAAATGCTTGTGTACTTTTAAAATAGAAGGAATTATATGAAATGAAATCCTTTTATTTTTATCTTGTTTCTTGTTTGAGCGATGAACTAACTTTGTCATTATAAAGATAAACAAGTACTTCAAATGTTAGTGACGTAATGAATAAGAGACGTCCTCTTCAAGAGCACCGTAAACATAAGAGGGCCCTCTCCTATGAAAACCCTCACTTTAAAGGTTTGGTTTCAGAAGAATTTGTGCCCGGAATCAAAGTGCCTTCGAGGAAAAATGCATCCGAAGACATACACGAAAGGACGCAAAAAGTAAACTTGCACTAATACTTATAGAAATCCTCACGTAAAACGGATAATACTTGAAACCAAAGTGCTTCGAGGAAAATGCATCCGAGACTACACATAGTAAAGCGTGAAAAGAGAAACGTGCGCAGGAATCTTAAGCAAATGCAAAGGTTAAAGACTTGCATGGATATTCAAACGAAAGTAAGACTCAAACAATACTTGAGAAAAAATATGTCTTTATTTACAAGAACATGCCAAAATGGTAAACGTACAAAATGGGAAAAAGAAAAGAAAATCTAAATTGTAGTGTCTCCAGAACCGGGAGGAAGAGAAGTGTCTGCATCCCCGGGAGAAGGTGGGTCCACCGATGGCTCGACATTTTCCCCAGTCTAGTCTTCAACATCGTCGCCCTTCAATCCCTGTTGAGCTCCCGAAAATGCGAAATCGGAACCAAAAGAACCAGGAGCATCAGACTGCTCGTAGCCCATTTTTAGCAACAAATTCAAGCTCTCGGGCCTTAACAATTTCGGCATCAAAGTCAATGATATCGGCTTTGTCCTTTTCCAAGGATTTTCACCTCATGTTGTACATGGAATAAGTTTTTTCAATAACGAGAGAAACCGATCGGCGCTTGTGTTCTTCTTTGAGTTGGGTATAAGTGGAGATTTTGACTACTTATTAGCGCATTTTAGCTTTTGTTTAAGTCTAAAAGCATTGAATTGTATTTCTGAAACTGATGAAATGTGCAAAATTGCAGGAATGTTAGAAGTTGGACTCCTGAGATAAAATCCGACTAAAAGAAGAGTAATCTAAGCACAAGGCAATAAAACGACGAAGGAAATGCCAGCAGACGTTCTAGGAAACTGTGGACCGTACAGGAATTGTGTGGCTGCAAAAGAAGAGCTTGAGATCAACTTCAGAGGGTGTGCAAATTTCCAAGTTCCGAGTCACTCAGAATTGCGGACTGCATAAGAATTGTACGACCTCAGAAGAAGTGCCTTGGGAACGCAGAAGTAAAGGTGCAGACCGCAGAAGACTAGGTTGCGGCGGTAGTGCTAAATCTGTGATCCGCAGAAATATTGCCTCGCGGCCGCAGTTCAGAATTGTGCGGCCGCAATTCCCAGCTCCTACAAGATGAAGAATTCTGCGGATCACACACGTAATTGTGCGGTCGCAGAGCCTCTCGAAGGGCCATTTTGTCCGAAATTTTCAGCCTTGTATAAATAGACGAGTTTCACAAAATTAGGTAAAGTTTTGACATTAGCAAGTCCTGTTGCCGGATTTCTTTGCCTCTTTTGGAAGTTTTCTATATTTTGGAGTATTTTACTAAAGATTTTATCATTTAAACTTTACATTATGAGTTTAATTAGTATTTCTTCTTCTATTCCTTCAATTTCAAGCATGAGTAACTAGATTTTTACTAGTGTTGTGACCCAACCCTAGTGTGTAAACCTTATGTGTATCTAATTTAGTGCTTGTTTATGATTGAGTGTTTATTATTTAGCCTTGTTCTTGCTTTAATTTGTGGAATTAATGGTTGCAAACATTAGTTCATGCCTATTTGACTTAGTCTCTACTTGAGAAAGAGAGACTTAATCTAGGAAAACATGGCTAACAAGAAATTTGGTCAATCGAGAGATTGATTAACCCAATTAATTGGTTCAACCTACAGATAGAAATAACCCGACTTGAGCTTTTATAAACCGTTTTGTGTGATACCCACTTGGACTTAAGAAAGCCAAATTGGGAAAAACCACTCTCTGACCGAGAGGTATTGAGTGGGTAATTGAGAGTTGATAGCTATAATACCCCCCCCCCCCCCCCAATCAACAAAACAAGCATTAAGGTTTTTATCCTATTAGGCAAACACCTAGGCGATGGTCATAGCCCTAGGCCTTTTACAAACTTGAAAAATAACAAAAACAATTATCCTAGCCTTATTTCTTTATTTTGCAATCTTTAGCTTTAAAATACAAATAGCAACAAAACCATTTTGTGGAAGTGCAAATTAAGATTGTTCAAATTCATGCATTAGAATATATACTCCTAGATTCCATCTAGCTCATGTGGATTCGGTCCCGACTCGTCGTTGGGTTACTATAATTGCAATCGACCGTTTCATACCTTGTTTTGAGGTGCGCATTATGCGCGGTAGTCAATTTTTGGCGACGTTGCAGGGGAGTTAAAAACAGTGTTAACTATATATTTGGGTGCGTTTTTGGAATATCTTCTTTTCCTTCCTTGTTACTAACGTGTTTGAGAAATTGTAGGTGCACTCTTGGTAAATAATAAGCACGGAAAAATTATTTTAGGGGATGTGGACATTGAGGATGATCAAATGGATAAGGTTCCTCTTAAACCTCAAGCCAATAGACGAGGCCGAGTGCCTCATGACAATGTGCCAGCTCCACCCCCACCTCCACCACGAGCGGCTTCACACCGGGTGTTACTGAATGATGGATATGCAAGTGCAATAGTCTCTCCCCGTATTACGGCGGAAAACTTTCAAATAACCAACGTGATGCTCACTTTGCTCGAGCAACGAGGGTTCTTCACTGGTGCTCCGGGTCAAAATGCATACAAACATTTGAAAGGGTTCATGGATACATGTTGGGGGAGTAAACAAACATATGTATCTGAAGATGCTTTGAGGCTAAGGCTTTTTCCCTTCTCTCTACGGGGGAAAGATTAAGATTGGTTGGAACGTTTGCCAAACCATTCCATTCGTACTTGGGATGAATTGGCGGAGAAATTTATTTCTAGTACTTCTCTTCGGGGCACATGGCTATACTTCGGGATGCAATTCCAGCATTCAAGCAAGAGCCCAATGAACCACTACACGAGATATGGGGACGATATAGAAAAATGGTTAAAGAGTGTCTCAACAACGATATGCCGGATAACTTGATTCAAAACAATTTGTATCGGGGGATCAACGCAACTAACTAATGTGTAGTGAATCAACTTGCCGGTGGGAACTTCATGACTACACCTTATGCGGAGGCGTGTGAGATTTTGGATGAAATGGAGGAAACTTCATCGGCGTGGCAACCCCGGGCCAATGTTCCACAAGGTGATCCCAACGTGATTCACCTTCACAAAGAGTTGCATGACCATGGGCAAGCCATATACGAATTGACTACCACCACGAACCAATTGCAAAGGCTCAACTTCAACAAGTGCAAAATCCTTGGAAAGTCAATGTAGTGGAGGGAGTAAGATGATGGTGAACAAACGGAGAACAAGGGGTCCACAAGTGCAACATAGAGTGGACAATTTTGTGCAAGAAGATAGTGGGTTTGATCAAGATGACACTTAAAATGACCAAGAAGAAGAGGTGCAATATGTGAAATATTTTCAAGGGCAAAGAAACAACTTCCAAGGCCCGAGCCAACAACAATGGCGATCTCAAAACAATAAAGGAAATTAGAATTCTCACAACCAAGGTACTTGGAGTGGTGGAAATAATCAAGACACTTGGAATACCAACAACAATCAACGAAATTGGAGTGGTGGCAATAACCAAGAGAATTGGCATAAGAATAATAATCAAGTCAATTAGGGAGGTAACGATCATGGAGGATGGAGCAATAGTCAAGGCAATCAGGGGTCGGGTTTTCAAAGACCCCCGATGTATAAACAACCGAGCAACCCACCTCCTTATCCTTCCCATGGTCATAGTTCTTCCAACAGTGAAATGAGGTGTATTGAAATTTTGTTCAAGCAAATGATGGAGAAGAATTCCAAGTCCGATGCCCAACTTTCCTCACACAACCCATCGATCCGCAACTTAGAAGTGCAACGGGAAAATCTCTCAAGCTCTATATTCTCATCCTAAGGGGGAACTACCAAGTGACACAGTGGTGAACCCAAATGATGGGAACAACACGGGGCATGTCATTGCAGTTGCTACAAAAAGTGGAAGAGGTGGGAATGCACCCACCTCAAGTCAAAGGCAACTTGTGGATGATGAGCAAGTGGTATAAGAAGAAGATATCCTAAACAATGTATTCCAAGAAAGTGATGAAGTGGAGATTGATATTGATGACAATGTGTAAGAGACTCAGGAGGAAGTGAACCCGTCTAGGGATCACGTTATTGACATATCGAAACCGGTAGTGCAAAAGGCTAAGGCACCATTGCATAAGCCTCCTCCTCCATATCCTCAAAGGCTTGCCAAGACAAATGGAAAGAATCAATTCAAAAAGTTCATTGACATGATGAAGAGTCTCTCGATCAATGTGCCATTAGTTGAAGATTTGGAGCAAATGCTCGCGTATGCATAGTTTATGAAGGATTTGGTGACAAAGAATCGGTCGATGAATTTTGAAACTATCAAAGTCACTCATCAAGTGAGTGCAATTGTGCATTCAATGGCTCCTAAATAGGAAGATTCCGGTGCTTTCACAATCCCTTGTACCGTTGTAAGTGTCGAGTTTGCTAAAGCTCTTTGTGATCTTGGGGCGAGTATCAATTTGATGCCCTATTTGGTTTTCAAGACTTTGGGAATTGGGAAACCAATACCCACATCTATGAGATTACAAATGGTTGATCGTACCATGAATAGGCCATTGGGTGTGATTGAAAATGTATTGGTTCGTGTTGATAGATTCATTCTTCCAGCGAATTTAGTCATTCTTGATTGTAAAGTAGACTATGAGGTGCCGATCATTCTTGGAAGACCTTTACTTGCTACGGGGAAGGCTCTTGTTGATGTGGAAGCTGGAGAACTCACTTTTCGGGTGGTTGATGAAAAGGTGGTATTCCACGTGTGCAAATCTATGCGGCAACCAAATAGCAATGAAATGTGTTTTTTTTGTGGATTTGGTGACCAATGTGATTATTGATGATACAAGTGCCACAATAGATGTGGGTGATATGTTGGAGGCCATCTTGCTAAACTTTGATGATGACGAGATGGATGGCTTCACGGAATGTGTGAACTCTTTGCGAGGAATGGGGCATACAATTACGCACCCCAGAAACACTAACTGGATCTTGAAAATAGGAAAACTCCTCCTACAAAGGCTTCAGTTGAAAAGCCTCCTACCTTGGAGTTTAAGCCATTGCCTCAACATCTTCAGTATGAATTTCTTGGCCCTTGTTCTATTTTTCCTCTTGTTTGACTAACGTGCAGGTTGGCTCTACATTGGCGGTGCTCCACAAGAGGAAGAAGGCTATTGGGGGGACTTTGGCGGATATTCGGGGAACAAGCCCCGCATTTTGTATGCACAAGATTAACTTGGATGAAGATGTCAAACCATCTATTGAACATCAAAGGGGACTCAATGAAGCTATTCAAGACATGGTCAAAAAGGAGATTATCAAGTGGTTGGATGTCGGGGTTATTTACCCCATTTCTGATAGTTCTTGACTTCACCGGTGCAATGCGCCCCCAGGATGGGGGGCATGACGATGGTCAATAATGACAAGAATTAGTTGATTCCCACAAGAACGGTGATCGGGTGGAGAGTGTGTATGGACTATCGCAAGCTAAACAAAGTCATAAGGAAGGATTATTTTCCACTTCCCTTCCTTGACCAAATGCATGATAGGTTGGTCGGGTCATGCTTTCTATTGCTTTATAGATGGATATTTGGGCTACAACCAAATCCTTATTGCCCTGGAGAATCAAGAGAAAACAAATTTTACGTGTCCTTATAGTACTTTCGCCTTCAAGCGGATGCCATTTGGTTTATGTAATGCACCAGCGACTTTTCAAAGGTGTATGATGGCGATTTTCATGGACATGGTATAGGACTAACTTGAAGTTTTCATGGATGAATTCTTGGTGGTTGGGCATTCCTTTGTGATTTCATGTCAAATTTGGATAAAGTATTGTCAAGGTGTGAAGAAACGAACTTCGTGCAAAATTGGGAGATGTGCCATTTCATGGTCGAGGAAGGCATTGTCCTTGGCCACAAGATCTAAAAGAATGGAATAGAAGTCGACAGGAAAATATTGGGGTGATTTCTAAACTTCCACCTCCAATTTCGCTGAATGACGAGCGGAGTTTCTTAGGTCACGCAGCGTTTTACCGGTGCTTCATCAAGGATTTCCCTAAATTGGTGAACCTGTTGTTAGTGCTTTTGGAGAAAGATGCTAAGTTTCACTTCAATGTTGATTTCATGAGAGCCTTTTAATTGTTAAAGTTCAAGTTGACAACTGCTCCCCTTATTCGGAGTATCCCTTTTGAGCTCATGTGTGATGCTAGTGACGTAGCGGTTGGGGCTGTTTTAGGGCAACGTATCGATAAGATTTTCATCCGATATACTATGTTATTAAGACCATGAATAATTCCCAAGTCAACTACACCGTTACGGAGAAAGAGCACCTTTCCATTGTGTTTGAAATTGAGAAGTCCCGTCTGTACTTGATGGGTGCAAAAGTTATTTTCCATACGGATCATGCGGCACTTCGCTATCTTATGAGCAAAAAAGATTCCAAAGCTCGGTTGATGAGATGGGTGCTATTGTTGCAAGAGTTTTTTATTGACATTCAAGATCGGAAAGGGAGTGAAAATCAACTGGTGGGCCACTTGTCTCGTTTGGAGGAGGAGGGGAGGCTGCATGATGGCCTTGAAATCAATGACTCTTTCCCCCATGAGCAAATCTTGGCTATTTCAATGAAGGAGGTGCCATGGTTCGCGGATATAGAAAACTCCCTTGTGTGTGGAATCATCCCGGATGAGTTCTCTTCAACTCAAAAGAAGAAGCTTAAACGGGATTGTCAAGATTATTATTGGGATGAGCCATACCTTTTTCGGATTTGTACGTATGAGGTAATTAGAAGAATGGTGGTCAAAGTGCTAAGTGGCAGTTTCTATATGCCCACTCTTTATAAAGATGCAAGTGATGTGGTGAAAAGATGTGATGAATGTCAACGGACCGGTGGAATCTCGAAGAAGAATGAAATGCATCTCACTACTATTTTGGAGATAGATATCTTTGATGTTTGGGGTATTGACTTCATGGGTCCTTTTGTGAGTTCTTTTGGAAACACCTACATCTTGGCCGCGGTTGATTATGTGTCTAAATGGGTTGAGGCCAATGCTCTACCCAACAGTGAAGCAAGAAGTGTGGTGGCGTTCTTGAAGAAGAATATTTTCATAAGGTTTGGTAGTCTGCGGGCTATTATAAGCGATGGGGGCACACATTTTTGCAGGAAGGCTTTCGACACTTTACTTAGAAAGTATGGTGTTACTAAAAAAGTTACGAATCCCTATCATCCACAAGCTAGCGGTCAAGTGGAATTCTCCAATCGGGAGATAAATAGTATCTTGTCCAAAACAGTGAATGCTAACCGACGGATTGGTCAAAGAAGCTTGATGATGCATTATGGGCTTATCGGGCTGCTTTCAAAACTCCTATCGGAATGTCCCCATAACGGTTGGTGTTCGGCAAAGCTTGTTATCTTCCGGTGGAACTTGAGCACAAAGCCATGTGGGCTCTAAAGAAATTGAATCTTGAAGAACAAAAACAATGAGGTATTCCGAGTCAATGGTCATCGGGTAAAGCACTATTTAGGAAAAGCTAGTGATGTCCACGTTAGGGCAGTGATTCATTTCAAATGATGGTAATCTGCGTCGTGTCGTGACGTTAAATCAGGCGCTTCTTGAGAGGCAACCCATGTTTCTTTTTCTTTTATTTTCGTATTTTGTAGTTAGGTGTTATTTTCTTGCTAACTGGATTTGAAGTGTGTTGCAGGGATGAATGTATTTTACAGGAATTGTGCTAAGAAATTTGGCTAAGTGCAGAAAGAATTACGGACTGCAATTGTATTGTGCGGACCACACAATTATGGTTGCTACGGCAAAAGGTGCCATGCGGCCGCACAATTACATTGCGGACCGCACAAATTGACGGTGGAAAATGAAAACTTTCTGAAGTTAGTCTGTCAGAAAAATGGTCGATCTGTGGCCGCAACACAAATTCTACTGACCGTAAAATGCAAGGGCAACTGAGCCCGCAGGTAACAAAGTGCGGACCGCAATTGGAATTTTGCGGTCGCACTCACGTCTCTTTCCCTTGGAAGAAACCGTTGAGTATAAATAAAAAGGTTAGGGAACTGTTCTCTTTTCCCCTTTTTGAGCTCGCAAATTGTACCAATTTGAATTTCTTGTTAATTTATCTGCTCACAAGCCTAGCGACTATTGATCACTTATCTTTTGCACTCATTCACATCTGGTATGCTTCATCATCTTTATTAATTTCTTTCACATTTCAAAATTTTAGTGAAAAATTAGACCATTTATTTGTTGAATCTATTTGAACAACCTTGTGGGGGTAACTATGTAATGGGTAGACTGGAAAATGCTCTAAGGGGAAAGTTACAAATTTGAAACTCTCTGATCACATGATATAAGTTGTTCTGCGGCCGCAATGAAAAAAGTGAAAACTGCAAAAATCCCATTGCGGCCGCAGAACAACTTATATCATTTGATCAGAGAGTTGTCAAATTTGTAACTTTCATGTGCGGCCCCAAGACAATTTGTGCGGACCGCAGAAAACTGGTTGCGGCCGCAAAATAGCCAATTCTCTGTCATCATAGAGTTGGCATATTGGTGGTATCTGAGTTGCAGCCTCAATGAGAAATGTGCGGACAACAGTCTATTTCTGCGGCCGCAAAAGAAAATTGTGCGGTCCGTAAGACCCATTTTGTGGCCGTAATGAAAATTTTGCGGACTGCAAATCCCTATCCTGAAAGCATTTTTGTACTGTGCTTCTCACTGTATCTTCTGGTCTGTCCTTACATTCATTATGTGTCTAAACTTGAATTTCAAATAATAATCGCCTTTGCTTGGTACAGAAAATGGTCCGATCTAGAGGCGCAGGCGACACTTCGAAAGGAAGGGGTGACCCTTCTCAGTGATGAGGGAAGAGACAATTGCCTAGTGCCTAACAACATAAAATGAGAAAGAAGAGAGCATGTAACAAAGGGAGAGGTGCAGACCTCTCGGAGACCAGTTCTTATGCCCCGTCTAGGGACGTATCAGAGGGAAACTCAGCCTTTGTACATGAGAAGCCGACCGTTCAATCAAGGCTACGAGGACATATCAGCTCAGGGATGAGCCTTCATCATCACATAGAACCTCCGAGGGTTCGGAGAGTGTGAGTCAGGTTTCTGAGCCTTCCACTACACCGGTTCCCTAGGAACCAGAGACATTCGTTCAAGACATCCCAGATAATGGTAGAGGGGAGATGCCATAGTTGCCAACCTTGAGCGATCGAAGAAGAAAGAGGTGTGGGAGGACCGGTTTTTCAGTTTGGCTGGTTTCTCAAGCTTCCGTGAGTGGTGGCCAGTGAGGTCGCTCACTCTTGAGCAACAGTTCCAGTTGAAAGATCTAGAAAAGTACAACCTTGTAGTTTTGAGGCAGTTTTGAGAGCGCAAGGGGTAGATAATATGGTCTACCCAGAGCATGGTGGATGCGAAGGAATACCTTGTCTGGGAATTCTACGCCAATGTTGCGCATATGAAGAAAGGGACAAAGGTGACTAAAGTGAGGAACCTCAAAGTGCGTTTTGATCAGAACATATTGAACACCTACTTTGGGTTTGACGATTTCGAGCCCACAGAGTATTTAGAGAAAGTTGCACTTGGGGATGCAACTCGCCCTTGGCTAGTAGAGATTCTAGAAGCTCCGGGGCCACAACCAACATGGATCACAACAAGGGTGTCTATGCATAGAAGCACTCTGAGTTTTGAGGCAAAGGGGTGGCAAACCTTTGTATGCAGCCGACTAGACCCGTTCCAGAATGAGACATATCTTCCGATCTGGCGGGCAGTTCTAGTCGCCTTCATCATGGATGGGTACCCTATCAATATGGGTGCCATGATGACGACCAACACCTCTCTAGTCACCCGCAAGCTGACACATCCTAACCGTATCCCAACACCATTACAGAGTGTCTCACGAATGCGAGGGTAGAGCCGAGGGACTTTGATACAAAGGTGCAGGCGAATAAGCCTTTCTCATGGTACTCGTTGATGGATGCACAGAACCCTAAGAGAAAGGGTCAGGCGTCTACCACCATAGGCCAGTCTGATGAGCCATCGGTGGTAGCTGCAGAGGCAGTTGACATTCCATTCACCTCGGTCGAGCCTTCATCTAGTACTGCAACTATGCCTCCACCACCATCCTCAGTTCCTACAACAGTCCCTGTTATAGGTTCCACCTCAGTTTTGAAGCCGGTGCAGATTCCTACTGCTCTACTCTCTGCGCTCCGAGTCTCCCAGACATTGGTGAGCCTTAACAACTAGATGCAGACAACCACTGGAAAACTATCTGACATATCCAGTACTATTGTAGCACATACCTACATTCCGGCACCTCAGATGCCCCCATGAGTGGAAGAAATATTGAAGAAGCTCCCAGAGAACCATAACACAATTATGGCTATATTGGTGCATCATAGGTAAGTGATAGAAGAGCTAGGCAAGGAAGTGAAGAAGATGAGAAAATCCCAGGCCTCCAAGAATTTAGTGGACAAGCTCCGGAGGCAGGTTACCAAGATTTCTACAACCGGAGACATTGTTGATTTACCCACACCATCCAGGACCATATCTTACAACACATACAGCACCAGCTGTCCAGTTTGAGGAGCCAGGCCTTGTTGCCGACATTGTCGAGGCAGTGCGTAATATGTTCACCAACCCAGTCACTCCCAAAGTTGAGGATGATGAGATCCATTTGGATGAGACTGATATCGATGATGCTTCTGTGGACACAGCGATGGCCAAGGAGCCATAAGGAGTTTTCTTCATTCTTACCCTGCCTTTACTCTTATTTTGTTAAGCATTGAGGGCAATGCTTATTTTTATTATGGGATGGGGGTGGAGTTTATTTGATCTGATTTGATGACTTTGAGAAAATTGGTTTGTAATAACTTGACAGTATTTTCTCCTTTTTCCTTATTCTGTATATATTGTCTCTTTTCTTCTTCCATTATGTATATATATTCTCCCTCTCCTTCATTATGTATATTCGTTATGCTTTCGATAATTTTTGCCTTGTAGCTCCTTTATGTTTGTCTTCTTATTAGTTAGTGTTAAAATTAGTAGCTTCTTTTTGAATTAGTAGCTTCTTCTTGATTTAGTAGCTTCTTTTTATGTTTTAGTAGGTAATACGACTTTGATTTTATTAATGCCACGGTTCTTTCCAAAGGTAGTTTTTGTGTGAACCGCTTGACTCTTCCCAATGATGGATGACATGATAACCTTCTTAAGGGACTGAGTCCGTTTTTGGTGTTTAGATAGTAATAGTATTAGTAATGAATAAAAAGACCTAATTAAGTCATGCTCAAAGAGTTAAACATTCTTCACTTGGTACCTACACACTTAACTACGTGCTTATGGTTTGAAGCGAGGTTTTTGAAAGAAATAGCTCTAGTTAGTGACTTTGTGACTCTTCTGTTAACTTAGTCAATCATCGAGTAGTTTAATCGAACCATAGTGATTTTAAATCTTGAATGTGGTCATTGTGGGCCCTCGACTCTATCCTCTTTAACAATCCAGTTGCGTAAGGGGTGAGATGTTTTGTTGCTAGTCTAAGTACTCGTGCGAAAGGTCTAGAACTTGCCCCGAATGTGTTTCAAGGCGAAATCATAATTTTTGTTTGGCTTGAGAAGTGATTGTAGGCTTTCCTTGACCCGCTTAAATTTTCTATTTCCTACTAATGTTGTTATCCCTAGTCAACCCATTTGAGCCTCGGCCTTTCTAATTTGATAATCATGTTACAAGCCTTTACCCGTTTTGTCGTGACGCTCTCTTGGCGCCCAAACTTTCCTTAATACTCTTGTGAAATAATTGGCTAAAAAAGTAAGGTTGTGGGAGATATGAGGAACTTGAAAGACGTATCAAGGAAATGATAAGAAGGAAAGGCAAGAAAAGGAAAGAACAAAAAGAAAAAAATGCAAAAGAAAGTGAATGTGGAAGAGTTAAAGAGATTCAAATAAAGGTAATGATCCAAAATATGGAGCAATAAAAGAGTGAGAAAATGAATGTCATGATCAATAAAGAGTGATGTTGAGTCTCTCTAGTTCCCCGTGGAAAAGAAAGTGCCTCAAAGAATTGGCAAAGAACGAGCCGAGAACAAAAAAAGAATGGAGTGCTTAAGGAAAGGTGAACCCACTCAACCATAGTGCATCTAGCCTTAGTCCAAAAACCTTCATTACATCATGAAAAAGTCCTACTTGATTTCAAGCTGAGTGAGCTTACATCAGTGGCAATATACATGAGGGTCAAGCATATGGTACCTGAAGCCGTACTTGCGACATTCTCTTGAGAGAGATGAGTGAACCTTTCACAAATTTTTGGATAGAGTGCTAAAATTCTTAAGTGATCGGCAAACGAAGAGTACAGGGGGAGGAGTTTGAAATCTACAATGACCTACATGAGAGGGAGATATCCCTTGATGAATAAAGCAAATTCTTGATGCTCAAGTGACACATTCGAACTATATGTGCATAAATGCTTAACTTGTCGCCTTGTTGATAATACATAAGTAGTGTGGGTAATTGTTGGTCCCAACTGATGTGTGAATGGCTCACCTTTGACTGGCTGAAATGACCCTTAACTTGTGGAGGTGGGAACTATTTTGTTTGCTCGAGGACAAGCAAAGACTTAAGCTTGGGGGAGTTGATAAGTGGATATTTTGACTACTTATTAGCGTCTTTTAACTTTTGTTTTAGTCTAAAAGCATTGAATTGTGTTCCCGAAACTGAAGAAATGTGCAAAATTGCAGGAATGTTGGAAGTTAGACACCCGAGGTGAAATGCGACTCAAAAAAAGAGTATTCTAAACACAAGGCGATAAAAGGCATAGAAGCTTACAAGTGCGGACCGTAGAATTCCATCTGCAGCTGAAAACAAGGAAGGAAATCCCAGCATACTTTCTAGCAAACTGTGAATTGCACAGGAATTGTGCGACCGCAAAAGAAGAGCTTGAGATCAACTTCAGAGGGTGTGCAAATTTCAAAGTTTCGAGTCTTTCAGAATTGCGGAACGCACAAGAATTGTGCGGCAGCAGAAGAAGTGGCATGCATTCACAGAAGTAAAGGTGCGTACCGCAGAAGACTAGGTTGCGGCCATAGTGCTAAATCTGCCGATCGCATAAATATTTCCTCGCGACCGCAGTTCAGAATTGTGTAGCCCCAATTCCCATCTCCTACAAGATGAAGAATTTTGCGGACCACACATGGAATTGTGCGATCGCAGAACCTCCCGAAGGGCCATTTTGTCCGAATTTTTCAGCCTTGTATAAATAGACGAGTTTCACAAAATTAGGTAAAGTTTTGACATCAGCAAGTCCTGTTGCCATTTTTCTTTGCCTCTTTCTGACGTTTTCTATATTTTGGAGTATTTTATCATTTTAACTTTACATTTTGAGTTTAATTAGTATTTCTTCATCTATTTCTTCAATTTCAAGCATGAGTAGCTAGATTTTTACTAGGGTTGTGACGCAACCCTAGTGTGTAACCTTATGGGTATCTAATTTAGTGCTTGTTTATGATTAGGTATTTATTATTTAGCCTTGTTCATGCTTTAATTAGTAGAATTAATGATTGAAAACATTAGTTCATGCCATTTGACTTAGTCTCTACTTGAGAAAGATAAACTGAGATAACAAGAAATTGGGTCAATCGAGAGATTGATTAACCCAATTAAAAGGTTCAACCTAGAGAGAGTAATAACCCGACTTCATATTTTATCATTTGTTTTGTGTGATACCCATTTGGACTTGAGAAAGCCAAATTGGGCAAAACCACTCTCTGGCCAAGAGGTATTGAGTGAGTAATTGAGAGTTTATAATTATAATACACCCCGACCAACAAAACAAGCATTAAGGTTTTTATCCCATTAGGAAAAAACCTAGGTGATGGTCATAGCCCTACGCTTTTTACAAACTTGAAAAACAACAAAAACAATTATCCTAGCCTTATTTCTTTATTTTGTAATCTTTAGCTTTAGAATAGAAATAGCAACAAAATCATTTTGTGAAAGTGAAAATTAAGATAGGTCAAATTCACGTATTAGTATATATACTCTTAACTCCGATCTAGCTCATTGTGGATTCGATCTCGACTCTCCGTTGGGTTACTATAATTGCAATAAACCAATTCATACCTTATTTTGAGGTGTGCATTGGGTGTGATAGTCAATAATTTCGGCAGAAAGTCTTTCCCGGGTGGACCTAACAAATCTAAGGCTAACATCAAGGTCATGGGCTGTAGAACTAAAGAGCCTATTGTGCTCGGTAGTTTTCTTGTACTTCTCTTCTGACTGGGCATGTTTTGCCCTCACATATGCAAGCTCTTTGATTTTGGAGTTCAAGGCTACTTCTAAGTCAGTCATTTTTCGACAATAGCAGCCTCGCGCTCGGTTGCAACAAGAACGGCGTCCTAGACTTCAGCCTATTTGGACTTGGCTTCATCAAATCTAACCCTTAGCGGGCCAATTTCTTGGCTAAGGGTTACCACTTCTTGCTCGCTTTGCCGCAAACGAGCCTCCAAAAAAATAGCCTTAGTAGCTTTAGTTTCCAGTTCCGAGAGGTAGAGAAAAGATTGGTCCCGTTCCACCAAAAGATGATTCCGTTTAGAAGTAAGTTGCTCCTTCTTAGGATTCAACCTCTGAAGGCCCTTAGAAGCAAGGTAGTTGGCCTGCAAAACAAAAAGAAGTAAAACTTAGGATACATTCATAAAAAAAGTAGAAGAAATAACAAAGGAAGAAAGGAACGTACCACTGTGGCATTATGCATGGCATTGTTCAACAAACACTCCCCGAAAGTGCTTGAATCTTTTCCCAATCTTTCTCTGAAGCCGAAGGCTTCAGATAGTTAGCAAGATCCACCAGTCGGGAGAGCAGGTTACACCCGGTAGAGACCAAAAGGGTAACATTCCTCCTCCTTTGTGGATCTTCAGAAGGGGCAGCATAAGTTTTTCCCAAACTACCATGAACTTAGGACACGGGAAGAGAAACACTCTCTCCATGGTCAGGTACAGCCGGCGTAGATGATGTAGTAGTTGCTGGTGGAAGAGTTGATGAATGTGAAAGTGATGTAGCAGTTGTTGATGTTGGTGAAGGTGGAGATGAAGCTGATGGAGTCGAAGGGTGGGAAGCAGTTGCATCAAATGCAATGCTGGTGGATGGATGCTCGCCTACCAAAGACGGCAGGGATCCGGTACTCAGCTCCGCAGTACCGGACACAACAATTGAGGCCCGAAAATGGGAGTTGGCATTATCAACCAAATCAAATTCTCCACAAAGTGTTGAGACATCATCCTCGGTTGGTGTAATTATCTCAACAGGTCGTTGCTTTCTATGTAGAGAAACTCCCTCATCACTAGCTTCTTCATCATCATCAATCATCATAGTGTCTATGACCAGCCCGTAAGGAGGACCAGTCACCATCGCCGCCGGAGATGACTCAGAGGCATAAGTATTTGCCCTCTTATTATTTTCCCCGGTCGTAGAGGAACGTCTTCTATTCAGTTGTTTATCTTCCGGTCGGGGATTTCGTAAAGAAGTGTTTGTGCCTAAAACGGGGACGGAGATACCTGATCGAGTAAGTGCCTCCTAAAGAAACCTCGTTGCATTAGTAGGATCAGCCAAGACGTCCTCCTCGGGGATAGCAACAAAGCCCGCAAGTAGCTCTAATTTTCGTGAACATAAGAGTTCGACCAAGATCTCCATATGCAAAAAAAATGGAAGCAAGGTAAGTTAAAATTACCATGATGGGCGTTGTGACGTCCAAGATCTTCTGAACCCACCGGTCCAAGCCTTCCACCACCGGTGGGATCCATCGAGTTTCTCAAACATGCGAAGGGTGAATATCCAATACGACCATAGAAGAATATTTAAGAAAAGAAAATATATGAAATAAAGATCTTACGATTGCGGTTCCAAGCATCTGGAAAGGATGAAGCTGTTGTCGGAATGATATTATTGGTGGCAACTGCAATGAACCGTTACATCCACCCACAGTCGTTATCATCATCCATGCTAGTCAAAAGAGCATGGTGATGACATTTGCATAGGTTTATCATACCCCCACGGAACATTTTGGGGGAGAGGAGATTAATCATAAGAGTTAATGTTAGCTCTTCTCTAGTCTCTTGGCACAAGCGTCGAAGGCAGACGACCGTCCTCCACACTGAAGGACTTACCTATGCCAAACACACATGGTAGAGAAGGCAAAACTCCGCAATCACAAAATCAAGCTCTCCAGTCAAAGAAAACACACCCAAAGTAAAGGGATACGTGTAAAAGTATGTAAAACCTTCCTTGGGAAGGGTCACTCGCTCCGATAGATCAGGAGCAATGATATCCAACTCATGGCAGTGGCAGTATTCCTTCACAATAGGAATAATGGAAGGACGAATGTAGGAAGGGTACATACTAACAACCCATGTACGAGGGTTAGCAGTAGGGAATTTCTCTTCAAAGTCCACTACAACAAAAAGGGTATTTAGCGGCAATACAAAACGGTTTTAGCGGCAATAACAATAGCCGCTATATTTTTTACCGGCCATTGGTGTTTAGACGCTGATGTTGGGGTCGCTAAAGCCTTTAGCGGCTATTATCACAAAAGCTGGTAAAAGGTATGGTTTATTGCCGCTAAAGATTATTATCTTTAACGACAATTGTTTGCGGCAATTATAATGGCTACTAAATCTAATCCATAACAGCTAATTATACTGTTTTAGCAATCATTTTTTTATAGCTGCTAAATTCAAAATAATTGTCGCTAAAAGTTCACATCTTTAATGGCAATTGTTTGCGACAATTATTATGACTACTAAATCCAATCAATAATGGCTAACTATACTCCTTTAGCATCCATTTTTCTAGCTGCTAAATTCAAAATAATTGTCGCTAAATGTTCGCATCTTTAACGGTAATTATTTTGGGGCAATTAAAATGGCCATAATATTCTGAAAACATCTTAGTTTTTCATTTTAGTGGCTAATATGTTTAACTAAATTGTCGCTAAAAGTCAATATTTTTAACGGCAATTGTTTTACAGCAATTATAACAGATGCAATATCCCTTGTAAAACATCTTAATTTGCCCATTTATCATCCATTTATATAACTGGTATATCCAACTAAATTAGAGCTAAAAGTTACAAGCGGTAATAGCAATATTGTCGCCACCATTAATAATAGTTACTACATTTATCCAAAATATGATCCAAATAAGAAAATATATTAATATTAATTTAAAAAAAACATAATATATCTCATTAAATCTTAACAAATTAAAGGAAGTACTAATCAACAATAGTGATGTCACAATAACTAAACTTATATTGTTTGAACTAAATATCTAATGTCATTATATAACTAATCCTGACGAATGATGGTCTTCAAACGATTTCCGCAACTTTTCATCATTATGAAATCTTTCACCCGCTGAATTATCGAGCCTCAAACTGTATGACCTGAAATTATAAAATAATTGTATCAGAAGATAAAATATAATGCGGAAAAAATATCTTCAAAATTCCATAACTGTCACAATTCATAAATATGGGAATATAGCAATGTTGTTGCAGGTTCATTTCTTTTCTGGATCAACTTCCTATCTCAGCAACTAAGTAGTTAATCAAAGTAATGAAATCACATGCAACTCCAATTTAAGAAAAATACATGATCAACAACAACGAAGTTATACAGGAAAATGTGATGACTCTTTTGGAGAGCATGGAGCAGATTCAGGCCAGTTGGTGGTGGCTACTGGAAACAACAACGAAGTTATACATGCAAATGTGAGGAGGGTGGTTATCAAATCTAAGCTCTGGGCAGACCAACACGAGGATGATGATGAAGAAGATTGGGGTGATGAGTATGCTGGGAATTCGAGTGAGGATGATGATCAAGAGAGTGAAGTATAAGGTGTGCTCTCAATTGGCTCACCAGAATTACCTAAAATTGGTAGCTCCACGAAGGTAAATTCCAGCAGCAAGCTTAATGCAAAAGCACCAGCTTTTGTGCCCAAAACTAGAAAGCAACATATTGGAACAAACACAGCAGGTATTGCTCTGATGAAAAATACATCACAAAATAAAACTGGGCAGCAGCAGAATAATTCAATCACACCAGTTACGACACTCGTGGAGCAGCAAAATGCAGCAACACAGTCAGCTATAGAACAACAGCAAATTGCAAAAGTGCTAGATGTTGCAATAACAATTGAACAGCAGCAGCACTTGATATTGCTTGTCAGCACCAACAAAATGCAACCGCTGGAAAGGAGCAGCAGGATTTAAATGCTTCATTGATCACTGTGGAGGACAGAAAACTACTCGACGCGATGGTAAGTCCCAAGCTTGTAAACTTGCAAAATCAGTCTACTTTTAGCACTGGTCGTGTGGTGACAAAAAGAAACACACAAGGCAAACCATAACAACAAAATAAGGCAATGGTGGAAAATACACAAGAGGGCATTTCTTGTACTCCTCAGTGCCCATGCTCTGGTGAAATCAGAAGACTGGGCTGCATTGATTGTCGATGCCAAAACAAGAAAATGTTACATGGACATGGATTCGTTGCCCAAAGAGTTCCTGCTACCCATGGCAGCTTCTCATGCTCCTCCAACGACCAAGATGGCTAATAATAGAGGTTTCAGATCTGGGTTACAACACATAATATATGATACACACATGGAGTCCAGGTCAGGAACACCTTCAGAAGATGATGAAAAGCCAAATGCATTACATGTAAGAAATGGGAGTTATAGGTCTTCCAAGCCATCACAAGATAACTCATTGGATGATTTTGATCAATCTGCTGATAAATCTAGAGATTCCTGGCAATATGGCGTACAGAGGAGGCAAAATACAGCTGGAATTGGGAGAAGAGATTTGTAGCTGATGTCCGTGAATGTGTGCCATACATCATGGGACCAACCATTTTTGTTCCTGATGTTATGACTTGCTCCTGACTGGGAGACTGGTTGATGGCATAACTATGCATGGGGTTTGTATGTGCAAACTAAGGTTTATTGAAAGGACTTCTTGGTGATGTGGGAATGGAAGACTATGGCAGTAAGGAAGCATTTCTATTCCTAAAGACTTGCTCCTCATGGCTTGGACAGCTCTTAATGACGCAGCTGGTCAAGCTGGTCTTGTTTGCAGAATATGGTTGGGAATTCTTGTTGATGAAGAGAATGGAAGGCTATGTTACAACAGAGGGAATCCTGGTTGATTATGGTGATACTTGGAAGATTTAACAATTTGATGGGATTTTGAGCAATGGGGGCTCTCAGTCATGGCTGAAGTTCTTTTGCTGATAGATTATAAAGGTACTTGTTTGAAACTTATGATGATTTGAAATTCTTGACTATATCTGTACAACATTCTCATTTCTTTGAGATTTTCAAATAGAGCACTTAGCATCTTGTCATCAAAGTCTCCATTGGGACAGAGAAGAAAATTTAAGCCAATGATCTTGGATACATAACCATACGTGGGTTAAAAATGTGAATTCTTCTCGTCAGAACCCTTTATTGGTGCTTCTCTGTTAATGTTGTATTACCACCGAGACTATCCCAAGAGAGTTGTATTTGAGTACAAGAAAGATTATGGGAGTTCTAACAACACAAACACGCACACAACACACCACAATAAAACTCAAACTGTGTCATCTGACTAGCCAACATGGGGGAAAATTAATTGGAGAAAAATTCAAAAGATGAGTAGTACCGTGAGACAGTGAAGTATTTTCAAAAACACTAGGTATCCTTAATGTTTGTGCTACTCGTTCATGGACACTATTGGCGTCAGGGATCTAATAAATATTGACACATTAGATAACAATACTTTTATAGGATTGAAACTTCATTAAGAATGCCTATAACTTCTGAAAATCGAGTTACCTGTTCACTTGAGGTGCCATTGATATTTCGAGGCATAGATTCATTAGAAACATATTTGCGCATCAATTGTCTCACTTGGAGTAATTCTTATTGCATCTTCTCCTAATTTTGTTTCATCAGATTCATTTCTTCATTGTGTTTATCTTATAACTCGGTTATCTCCTGTGTTAACCTTTGTACGGCCTCATTAGACGAATCATCTGCAACAATATTTCCTAAGGAAAATCTACTACCCCATAGCGCAGAAGGAGTTGGACCAAGTCCTAAACCACGAACATACCCACTTTTGTCATTTTCTAACACCTGGGAATACACATCGCCTTCCCAAGCAACACTGCAAAGAGGTTGATCAGTAGAGCTCTCACTTTTATTCATCCTTTCATTTATCATTTCCTGACCATAGAATACATAAATCCAAGTTGGAATTCATTTATTCACTTTTATGTTTTTTTCTAAACTATTTCCCAATTCAGAAATTTATATAAAAAAAGAAATCTTACAATTGCATTGGCAGAATCAACATCCAGTGGTCTACAATCCTTACGTTGTTTATGAGTTAACAAGAAAATTTGTGCTCGTGTATGTTCTACCCCATTTACAGCCTAATACAATAAAATTGATGTCAGATATGCGTGAAAAAAAGGATTTCAAAATATTATAATTAGTAATTTTTACAAGTTTACCTGCTCATCCATCAAGGTAGCAATAATTTTGGATCCTCTTGTGTGAGGCATCTTTTGATTGGCCCTATTGTTTCTATTTGCTTGGGTATGCCTCTGACATTGAAATATTAAAATGGTATCTTATAAATTATAAATAAAAATTGAGCAGAACATAAATCAAAACTCTGAAAATAATCAAGTAGAGGTGTTTTAAAAATTTGTTAATACCTTAGCTTCATCTGAAAGCCAATAGGAGACAATACCACTCCATTGATCCCTCGGTATGCGACTCGGTCTATTTTTCAACAAAGCGTCTTTAGTCTTATTTTTTGGCAGATACTCACCTTTTAAATCGCACTTGTAATCTTTCCATTTCTTTCCTAGTGACTTTAGGACATAAGCTTCTCCCCCTCTTGGGATAGAGAACTTCTTCTACAAAAATAAAGTCAACATTTAGAAGAAAATATCATGTATAAAAATTGAAACAACAACAATAATAATAATAACTACTACTACTACTACTACTTCATACCTTCACAAAATTCACCAATTTCTTATTTTTCTCCTTGTTAAAATTTCTCCAATCATCTACATGTAGAGGTGTTAGTTATGGAGTTCTCGCAATAATTTCTAGAAAGCTAGCAAGCTTTCGACCATTTTTCCCAACATCTTGGTTACGATTATTGAACGGCACATCAACTACCTTCCCTGGAGGAAATTTCTAAATATCTTTTAGTAAAGTAGGCCCTCGAATCTTTCTTGACTCCGAATTACCTAGAGTGGAAGATTCAAAACTCATCAAATGGCAAAAACTTATATGGTTAAGCTCTTGATAGATGCTTTGAAATCTATTAAATAAATCATGATAAAACAACGGAAAGCAGAAATCACATATGTTTCAACACTAAAATTCATATATGCTATATGATCAGTAAAATCTGAACCACCATTAACAGAATATAATTACCTTCATTTTTAATGATACTTATGAAATATTTAAAAATGTAACCAATAATTACATCAAACACAAGTAGTCCATCACTAGGCCAAGATTGTCCTGGTTCACTTATGCAAAAGCAGAGAAAGCTGAAAAGTATTCCAATTAGTCCAGTTAGAATAGAACTGAAATCAACATAAAATTCGCACCCAGAAATTGTTGAAAGAGAGTTGAAGTTGCTGCAGTTCTGAAAAACTTCCTACTTTGGTATCTGGCCTTGAAAGAACCTGGAATCTAGTGCAAGTTGCTTCAGTTTATAGTAACCTTCCTATTTCACCTAAAATGCTTCCTGTTAGAGCACTGGAATTGAGCTCTAAACTTCCCAAGGAGGCTATGTTTCAAATAGAGAAAATCCTCTTAACAAAATATACAACAATTCCCAAGAATTATAAGGAATTAAAGAGGAAGCTAATTGACATGGAGAAGAAAGAAAGGGATACTTATGTAGCAGCAAGGGAAGTTTAGATATCACGTATTGCTTTCATAGTAGCAGAAAGATTAAGGAGCCTGGACTAACTGATGCTTACTTTTCATGCTTGATAATGCACATTTTCCTTATGTCATATTTCTATCGTTTGAATGATGACCCTTCTATCTTAAACACAAAACTCAGATGGACACACCACACACACACGTACATCAACTCTGAAGAAATAGAAAGGCAAAGGAACTGATACAGTAAGCATTTGTGAAGTGAACATTAGGTAATCCGGATCAGAACCTAAAAGGGTTTCTCAAGTAGATAGGCTGCAACACATATTTTGGGTAACCGATGTACAGTAAGACAAAAAACTGAAGATTCCACAAACTTCAGAGCAGCTGTAAAATTAACTTTAAAGAAATCTTATAGGAACAAGCAGACCAATACTTTAAACAAAGCTCTACTGCTCTAATTTCTTGTCATATTTTTCTATTATCTGAACAACACTTACATGAACAACACTTACAAGAACTACTAACTAGTTTATTTTCCAAGTTGCTCTCATAAATTGTTCAAAAAGGTGTAGGATTCAGAATAGTTTCATTCAATGAGAGCAAGCAACAATTTAGATTTTTTGCTAGTTACACTATATAACCAGTTCGATATCACAATAGAAATTACAGAAAATAAGTTCCGAAGGCTATCATAACTCTCCAGTTGATGAAATACATAACTCACAGATTGTTGTCAAGGATCAAATGTAAATAAGTTGCTGCCTAGAGCAGGAACTCCTAGACCACTTGTTCTACATTGTACATTCACATATCAGATCTCAATTTTCTTGCTAAACACAATGGGGATTAAATGGTCTATGCCCAGAATCAGTGAGTTTATCAAATGGTCTATGTTGTATTTAAGACGGATTCGAATCAACGAAATGTTATAAAATCTTCATCTTCCTTCAAATCTTTATCATCTACATGAAGTTCCTAGGTCAGAAACTACCCAAAGGAAGCTCTTAGGCCACACCACTAAGCCGAAGTAAGATTCAAAACTTAGTCATGCTTAGTTATGCAATTACTCAGTAAATGTTGATTATAGTATTGAATACAGTTGTTGATTTTACTTTTTAGGTTCCTTGATAAAGTTACGATCACACAAACAAGATTCAATAGAACAGCAACAGAATGCATGGAAACTTGCAACTGTGACAAAGAACAACAAGTGAATCAAATGATAAGGAGAGCATTTTATTCAATGTCAATGCCCCCTTTGAATTTTCCGGCACTTCAAAGTTTCCAAGGGTCTTAAGGCCCAGGGTAATGCTTGTGTCGGGAATAGAAGCCCAACCTAGAGTTAAACTCTACTCCCAAATACCCCTAACCATTAATGACTCATTTTCCCTATGGGTTTAGGTTCTAATGAGGCCCTTTCAATGTAAACTAACTACCATAATACTCCCTATACTTTTTCTCTTAACAAAATAACATAAGGACACAAAAACATTTCAATCTTATGAACGCATTTCTAATACCAAATGCATAATACACATAGTAAGTCTAAAATTCAGACTTAAAACACATACGGGAGGGAAACACTATAATATTAATGTTAAAGGTCTAAACACTGAGGAACACATTCAAAGGAAAGATTAAGAACACACGGTTCTGATATGCAGCAACACAAATGCCTCTGACAACAAATTAGTTAACTCGGGCTTTACAATTAGCATATGCACAAATTGACAATACTACTTAATAAATCTACAAGAATTCAGACAGATTGTCATGATTAGCAAACACTATAGATATTATCAAACATATCAGGACTCTTGGTATGACTGTAGGTTACAGATTCAAACATGTGATTCTTAGAGATGCTTAACAGAATAATTCTCATAACAGTATTAACCTTAAGCAACCCATTATGGTCAGGCAGTAGCAATAAACAACTTCTCATAGGATTAAAAATCAAATTCAATTTCAGATTAGCAGGAAAGCGAGGATTGAGTATAATTTTAAAACAAAGCATAGAACCATGAAGCCAAACATAGAAACATACACATTTAAAATCAAATATACATACATACTTTAGTGGACTTTCAAAGACAAGGTAAGATTTACAAAGTCAGCAATAACATCAAGGAAATTTAAGAAAGGAAAGGTGTTGTACCAAACATGTTTAACTCAACCATGTAGTTGAGAGCTCCATCTACACATGAGGCAGCTATGTTTAAGCTAACAACAGTTACTATAACAAAATATATCTATGACCAATTTTTGTAAAAGACAATTAATAATAACAGAATATAGGTAGATGGGTTGCTACTGTTCATGCGAGTTAACCTCAACAAGACTGTTTTCATATAGATGCAACCAACAATTAGATATTAACATAAAAAATTAAAGAAATGGCTCTACGAGTTAACATGCACTGATATAGAGAAATAGAGCACTTAAACACTTAAACCTTTTCATGCTTCAGTTATGTAGTGAAGGATTAAACTATGTATTCTCAGGTTTTGTCCTAATTTGGATTATCAAACAACAATCTAGACCAACAGAATACAAGAACTAATGTGTGGATATAGGGATCAAAACATAGTCATTAATAGATAATCTGAAACCTAAGCAATCATGAGAGTTCATTTAAAGCATATCGAGGAGATTTAATCATGTTGGCTATTTGAGGCCAGAAATGAAAGTCATTAAGGTCACAAACAGTTCAATCAACACTATTTTTTGGATATTTAGGAGCATAAAAAATGGTCACAAGTGAACAACACCTCATCACATACTGATTAATGTACATAGAATCTATTGTAAATCAATCGACAAGAATCAATCCAAAATCTACTTTAAATCGATTACAAGCGACTGATTTAACAGTGGAAAAAGAGAAGTTAACAAGGGAAGAAGATGGACGGGCACTACGACAGGCTGTTGACGCAACATCGAGTTAGGAACTGATTTAATCTAAATCAATCGACCAACATCAATACAAAATCTACTGTAAATCGATTGGAAGAAGAGAATTTAATTTACTGTAATCGATTCTACTGTAAATCGAAGAGAAGAGAATTTACCTGGGAAAAAGATGAGCTGCCGTTGACGCACTCGCACTGTCGTTGACACACTGTAAATAGCATTGCCATTGACGCAGCTGCGAGTTAGGTTTTTCGGCAGCGAAGTCGATTCAAGAGGGAAATCGATTCTACTATAAATCGATTGAAAATCAAAGAGAACGAGAATTTACCTGATGGCTGCCGTTGACACGGTGTAAGTCGCACTGCCGTTAGACGCAACAACGAGTTTATGTGTTTTCAGAAACGAGATTCAATGTTTTATTGTTTTTCGTTCAATTGGGGAGTGAGTTAGGTTTTAATTCTATTATTTTCTAATTGGGGAGGGAAACGATAAAAGGTATCAAAAAAATTGGAGGGAAAGATTTTCTCTTTTTCTTGTGGAGGGATAGTTAAAATAATAAAAAATTAATTTCAATTAGTAATTTTTAGTGGCTATTATTTTTTATTGCCGGTAAAGGGATATATTTTACTGGCTATATTAAAGCTTAAAGAATTTATTAGCGACCATTACCTTATTGCCGATAAATAATTTCCGCCAAAGGCCTTTTTTGTAGTAGTGGTCCTTTGTGGTACTGAGTCTTCTAAGGATGATGGAACCCACCGTTCAAGGAGCAGAGTCCTCAGCTTTGTTCTTTTTCTTTGAAGAATCGGCACGCTTGGAAGAAGAAGCCACTGAGTAAGAAGAAGGAAAAGGCTTTAGTTTGAAGAGAATTAGAGAAAGGATGGAGAACAAAGATGCAAATCAGAAGCTCGAGAAATTATGAAGTGCAAAGGAAAAGAATGATGCATATAAGTAAAATTTTGGCGGCTAAATTCATGGCCATGATTACCTCGATAATCGGTAAAAGTTGTGCTGAATCGTGGGATGTCGTGTGTTCGGAGCATTAAATACGGAGAGATGTGCGTCTAATCAACCGTCAGAAGCCTTCAGAGGGAGTTATAGTAATTCCCGCCAAAAGAGTGTTTCTACCAACTTTTCGATAACACAAATTTATGTCACCGGAAAGCAGGGGAGCGTGAAATGTGATATGACACGTGGTCATCTAAAGGAAAGACACGTGGAATCCAAGACGGGAATGGTCGAAGACCGAACGTCGGAAGCGATAACGTTCATAAAAGGTGTACTTAATGCTCTGCGCCCAGTAGCATTTAATAAGGGTTATTCTGCAACATTAAGAGCGACGGTTCGTTACAGAGAATTCGGCATTAATGTTCACCGTTATTCTTCATCAATGACCCTAATAATTGACATTAAATTAGGGCACGATTCTAGGACCTCCTTCCCTAGACACAACTATAAATAGTGAGCCCAATTATAATTGTAGAGGACACGAATTTTCAGGCAAAACTTACACTACATTCTATACAAAGCTTAATACAATCTTACTTTCCCGCTTTTTGATCTTATTATTGTTGTGCCCGGAAATCTTGTTCTTGAAACTGCTATTTCTGTTATTTCATCTACATTTTAAGGCTAAGTATTGTACATTTCTTCGATTATTGCATTATTTCATGATCAAATTAGGTCACTTGTTTAGAAACTACGTATAAATTCAACTGCATCGTTTTACGGATAACCAATAACGGAGGAAGAATTTAAGTCATATGAACTTTGTGCACATGGATGGCCTTACCACTTGAAAAGTAGAATCTTTAGTAGCTACACTATTTCAGGTATCACCTTAGGTTTAGGAGATGAGACTATAATTTACAAATCTTCTGTCTAACTGCATCTTTTTCTTAGCAGGGGTAGTACCCAAAATGAAGTTACTTTGGATTCTATTAATCATCTTAGTGATGTGGGATCTAGCATAGTGAATTGTATGACACATTAGGAATACTATTGAGAGAGGTTTTGGCCAGTCTTTCAGCCAGTCAGCTTTGAGTGAATATTGTGCATCAGATATACTGAATTCGTGAATTTGTGATTGAGTTGTTTTTTCTTGCACTTTCTTTATTCTTGTTATTTTGTTCAACTCTTTCTCTTATTCTGCATCTTTGTTTTCTCAGTCCAGCAGCCATTTACCAAGTCAATTTTTCTTTCTTTTTGTTCTCACACAAATCCCATTTCCCAATTTCAATTTGCTTGCTCTATATATCCTCTGAAACAACATTTGCTCATTATTTCCTATCCGAGGTTCTTCTTGTTTGGCCTGTGAAGCTGATCTCTTTTCTTTATTCTTGTTATTTTACTCTTTCTTTGGGATTTTTATACCAAGATTCGTTTTTCTGACTCTAATTTTTGGTAATTTGTGTTAAAGTTGAGAACTTTACGTTTATTGTAACTGATACTTGAGTGCTTATATAGTAAAAGCAAAAGAAATCCAAATACAGTAAGAAAAAGTCATAATATTATAATAGTTTGATTAGAAGCTCGTATAATTTTAGCGATTTCCATTGTTTTGATGTTTTTACTTTGATTTGGACAGTTTTTAGAAGTTGGGTCTTCCAATATTTATCCTCGTACTGCAAAAATTTTAATTTTCAAGATTTGTTCCCCTTTTGAAATATTTGCTACATTTTGTCCCAGATTTTGAATTTTCATTTCTTGTTTCTCTTGATTGGTTTACTTATTCAATCAGTTAACTTTTTATTGAGACATACCAATTATTCTACTTAGCTTCAATTTCAAGTTTTTTTGTTCAAGAATAAAAAAGGTGGGATTTTAAGTTTTAACTGAAATCTGTAATTGTGAAGTTTGAGAATACATTCAGAACGTAGTATATTTTACAAATTTCATTAATTTGCTGTTTTTACTTTGATTTGAAAAGTTTTTAGAAGTTGGTTTTTGATAACTTGGTATTTTACCAAGTTATCTCCTCTTAATACTTAATCTTGTGTATAATTTTGTTAGGAAACTAAGATATTTTCAGAGGTTTATTGGCAATTTTCAGGTGTCATGTGATTTGGAGAAGAAATGGAAGAAATCAAGTAAAAATGTGCCAAAATGATGAAAAATACTCTTCGCGATCGCAAAGATTGAAGCGCGATCGCGTAGGTTTGTGAAAATGTGAATCGTGATCGCAGTGATGTTTACGCGATCGCGGTGAAGGAATTTGGCACCTGCCTGGGGAAGCTCTACGCGAACGCAAACAACTGTATGCGATCGCAGTGAAGTAAGTCTGGACTCTTCGCGATCGCAATCCTTGTCCCGCGATCGCGATGCACAAAAACAACCCGGAATCTGGGCAGTTTTGACATTTCATGTTTTTATCCCCAAACCATTTTTATACACGACCTAGGAGATATTTTCAGTATCTTTGGACATCTTTGAACATATTTTTGAGTCATGAAGACTAGAGAGAACAAGTCTTGAAGGTTTGCACACACACTTGGGTTTTGAAGATTTCAAGCTTGTGGTTAAGGATTTCATATTATGTTTATTTCTTCATTTCCTTGTTTTGTATTGAATATTTAAGTGTGTAGTATTTATTTCCAACACTTGAATCTTGTTTATAGAAATATTCATATTTAAAGTGTGGATTAATTACCTTGTTGTGCTTATGTATTGAATGATTTTTAGTTATTTATGAAGTGAGTTATTGTTTATTAATTATTCTTGTTCTTTAATATTTCCAAAGGGATTAGCTAACCCTAGGACTCACCCATTAACTCTGAATTAATTTTGGAAAAGATAATTTGGGGTTGGGAAATATTAATTAACAAGAACTTGAGGCTTTAACCCTCATTTTATAGATTCTACCTAAGAATATGATTGAACTACTTGTAGCCATATTCGGGTGTGCTTAATCTCTTAATTTGGTTAGAAATAATTCAATTAGGAAGTCTGGTCAGTCTTTGGAAAAAGCTAATTAAGAATTATTATCCGTGGCTAATTAACATAAACTTGCTCATATTTGTAAAATCATGAAATACATTGGATCGTTACTTGAGTGTAATTCCCGATGCATTCATACTTGTTGTCATTGATCATTTTACTTGCTTTCTAGGTTAGTTTATATTTTTGCATTTAGTTATAAATATTTTCACAACAAAAATCTAAGTGTTTGGCACTGCGCGATAAGTGATAATTCTCTTACCTAATCGCCTTCATATTGTTCTCTGTGGGATTTGACCCCAACCTAGTTGGTTTATTATATTTGACAATCGACCGCTTACACTATTTTAAGGTGTAATTTGAGCGTATCAAATTTTGGCGCCGTTGCCGGGGAGCAATTGGCGTAATTTAGGTTGTTTGAGAAATAAGCATAAGTGCTTTGGTCCAAACTTGTGAATATTTGTGGAATTATTTTTCTTACCTTGATAAATTTTTCTTGTTCGTTACTTGTTTAGTTTCTTAAATTTTGATAAAAAGAAAATATGGCATCATATAATAAAAATTGGTCGGATGGTAGTTGTTCATACTTTGATGACCATTGTCCTTATTGTGGAGGACCACACTCGTGGCAAAATTGTTTAAATTCTCCCGGGGATGGATTGTGCGCACAATCTCAAACTCATGAGTGGAGCAATTGTGATAGGTGTGGTTGCCAAAATGGTCATTGGTATGATTGTGTATATTTGTCCGTCCCTTTCCCAAGCCCCCTCTATGACGTTTTTACTTTTTGTGATGAAAATTTTAGGGATGAGGAAGTGAAAGAAATTGAGCATGGCCAAAATGGAGAGTTCAAGCTCATGTTGGAGTGTTTACTCGAAGAAGGAAACAATGAGAAAAATGCCTTAGAGGAACTTTTGGAGACTAGTCTCCAAAATGACTTGGCACTTGAAAGTTTGCACTCACAAATGGATAAAATGATGTTTTAGACTTCAATACTACACAATAATATAAGTTTATTGTGCAGTCCCCAATTTTCGAGTGTTGTCTAATAAGAAGAACCTGGTTCTTCTTGGTGTACTACTTTCTATTGTTGCGGAATAATAAAGCAGTAAAGTAAAGACACAGAGATTTTTACGTGAAAAACACTTGGATCAAAAGGTGAAAAACCACGACCTACTCCTCAGTAGGATTTGCTTAAACACTTCACTAAAAACTCTGAGCCAAACGGACTTACAAAATAAACTCTTTTGTAATCCTAGGACTAACTCTAATCCTCTTTGTATCAACTAGCCTCTAGCTAATTTTTACGGATTTCAAGCTAACTCTAACTTGAACAATGTGTACCTATTACAATTGCTTCTATGAAAGCTGAAAAGATACAATATTAAATCGCCTACTACAATCCACTAGACTCAATACATCAACGATGAAATTGGTTCTTCTAGCTGAATTGTAGCCTTTGTATCGCACACTAAATCTTCTTGCAAAACAACTCTGGGAATTTTGCTTTCAGATCTTGATTCACTTCAGTACTTGTGCGTCGTTTTTTCAGAAGAAATACTTCGAATTTATAGAGTCAGTAGTTGAGTTTGTCAATCAATTCTAGTTCGACTCTTCCTGGGAGAAAGAATTCGAATTAAACTCAACTTCCTTCCTTTGTTACTTCTCCTTGCTGAATTCAACTTCTATTCTCTCATCAGTTTGCAACCTTTTCGTATTAGGAGACAATCTCTTGGTTCATTAATACTTCACAGTCACAACTATCTCCTATGCGTATACGGTTCACGGCCAGCTATTCAGTTCCAAGATGTGTGCTCTGATGAACCTGGTTCAACTGGTCAGCTTTTGTCAATCTTCAAAACTATGCAGTGACATGGGTCAATAAATTCCCCTTTTTTGATGATGACAAACTATGTGCTTAATCCTGTATACACTTCAAACACTTTGTATGGTTTAAGCATTAATCATTGAGAAACCAGGTTCATTAGGTTATAAATATCACTTAAAAAAAATCAGCACATATCTTCCCCCTTTTGGCATCATCGAAAAGTTTGCAAAATGATACACTTACCAGATTTATTAATTATTACTCATGGCCATTGAGGCAACTGCAGGTGCAAAGCATGATTAATCAACACAAGAAGCCAATAAATGTAAGTTAAATAAGAAATTGAGACTAGTCAATAACTAGAAGCAAAATTTATTGATTAGTAACGATTATCAACCACCATACATCAAAACAAAAACCAACCAACCATGAGCAAAAACAGAAAATGATAGAAACAAGTCTAGAAAGACAGAAACACGTCCCGAACTGGGCACTTGAAAGGTTATGGGAAGCTCTGGATAACATAAGGATGGGAAGGTGCAGAGGAGGTTGTGGTCTTGGATAGTAGGAGAGAAAGCATCTACTTAAAAACTCCCTCATTCTTTTCTTTCTCCTTTGCTAATTCAGCCCTAAGAGCATCCCGCTCAGCTTCAACCTCAATTACACGAGACTTCAAATGAAGGATCTCCATATCCTTGATCTCGCTTCCCTGCACCAGAGTTCTTACTTTGATGTTGACCGACTGCTTCCTAGATGAACCAGGTTCATCTGCAGGAACATTGACAATGTAATCACACGACAACAACGTTTCCTTCCCAAAATAATCCTTGGCAGTCGCCATTTCAGCCTTCTTCGCATGAACCCCAAAATGTGCAAGCACAGCTGTCAGAATAAAACCATATGGGATTGCATGTGCTTTTGTTCCATTCACTACTCTGTCCAAGAGTTGGATGATGAAAGCTGGCCAATTGATTTGCTTTCCCCTGTACAAGCATTCCATCAAGGTCAGATCCATATAGTTGGCAATGTGCCTTCTTTCTTGTCTGGGTAGTAGGAACTTGATGACGAACTCGAAGAATAGCTTGTGTTCAGGCTTCATTTCACTCTTGTAGACCGGCCTGGGTTCAATATCCTTCTCATTATCACTGAAGAACCTGGTGATGTTAACTGCTGAGGCCATTCCATCTAGACAAGGCCATCTTTGCCTTGTGTAATCCTCATATCCCTCAGCATGTATGTTTAAAATGACACCTAGTTCTTTAGCATCAAAGGAAACTTCAATTCCTTTGACCATTAGTGACCCTGTCGTCCTTGACAATAGCATTTACCATGAATTCTACCAACTCAGCCCTTGCCAGCCTGTCTTCCATGCGAAGGACCATGTCCTTCCATCCCTGCACATCCAGAGTATCCTGTAGATATCTCATACCGGGCTCCTCTAGATCTTTCATCAGCTTACCCTTCAGAATTGTTCTTTTTCCAAACATGGTAACTCTGTCAGTCACCTCTCATATTTCCTTCTCCTCCTCTCCACTCCAGTTTGCATCATCATCTTTCTCCACAACCTTCATTTTCTTTGTCTTGGACCTGGTCCTTTTGGCAGTTCTTGGAGTTGCAGTGGACACAACAGCTGACTTCTTTGAGGAAGCCTTAGCCTTTTTGGGTTTTGGTGTCCAAACCACAACTAGAGCCAGATGCTCCTCTTGTTGGACCAGGTCCAACGTCTCTTCTTCAATAACAACAGCCTCAACAGGCTCTCCAACTTTCGCTTTTCCCTTTGCTGCCCTCTTCATCTTGCTCTCTTGCAGAGCCTTTTTCCAATTTCTCTTCTTCATCTCCCACTGTGCTATGAGTATCTCGTACTTTTGGAGCAGGAGCACCAGCAGCTTCAGAAACTTTCCTCTTCTTTGAAGGAACTAGGTGAGTTGCCTTCTTGAACTTTTGAGTCCTTCTTTTCTTGGGGTTATAGGACTCCCCCAATTTCTTCAGCCTTTCAGCCAATGTTTCTTCCCCAGAAGAAACGTGTTCATCTATTGCTTTCATCAATTTCTCCAACCCAGCATCAGCTTCCTCAACTCCACTAGTTCCCCCTACGATTGTGAAATCTTCTTCAAGATTTTCAAGAATGGGACCACATATTGCCAGTGTGGTACCATCCTCTCCCGATCCCCTCACATTTACATCTCCCTCGATCTCAAGAGGTTTCTCTTTCCCAGATTTTCTCTACCTTTTAGACACTTCAACATCCACCACAGACCCCACCAACACAAATCGTTGATCAACAGTATTTATTTCAGAGATAGCATCAGAATTACCTTTCTCAGCACTAGTTGAACCAGGTGCTTCATCTTCATTGGCTGATTTGAATGATTTATTGGACGATTTCGGTTTGGAGCCTTCTTCAACATGCAATAATTCTTCCAGGAATTTGGCTCTTGAACTAGAAGCCACAGATTTGCGTGCAAGAACTTTTACACGACGAGGCTTGGGGGCAGGAGTAGGGTTTGGAGTAGGTTCAGGAGTGGGTGTATTTTCATGGGTTGATGAGATTTCTGGTGATTGAGAACTGTATACTGATGGAGAGTTAGATTCAGACTCAGAATTTCCTCCATCATAATCATGATTAGGTGATGAAGTAGAAGAAGAAGCAGGTGGTGGTGAAGACATGATTGTGTGTTGTTAGGAAGACACGACGAGTAAGCAGGTGTGGTTTGCGGAATAAGTTGAACTTGGTTCTACGTTTTCTTTATGAAGAAAAGAGTAATGATGACCCTTATATAATATGTGGCTAGGGAGATTATAACTGCAGAGTATTTACTCAATTAGGATTCTAATCGCCGACGGACTGGCATTGATTAGACTTTTAATTTCCCCTAATACTAGGCTATTTAAGTGAAGATGGGACTTATTGAAACTGGTTCAATTTGGGTAAGTACAAGGTATTTGAATTTGAACCAATTATGAAAAGAATCCTGCTCATGTATGACTGTAATTGAATTAACATATGAAGAAGAGAACGTACCTCGTCAGTCAGATGAATCAACATGGATGAACCAGGTTCATCCTGTTAGAAGTCTTTAAAGTTGCCTCAATTTACAAAGATAGATAAACATCATTAGTATCTAGGGAATCATATTAATACATGGCAAAAGAGTATGGTAATAAATAAATGATGCTGAGCAATTATTAATCTGATTAAGTACCTAATTAGAATTTTCTAGCCAACAAGAATAAAATTTTCAATCTTTTTCATAATTGTTTTTCTCAATTAGGTGATCTTAATCATCCCTAATTCAAACCTGTTTCTCTCAAAATGCTCCCTACTCAGTGCTTTGGTGAAGATGTCTGCAATCTGCTTATCAGTAGCACAAAATTCAATTGAGATCATTCCCTTTTCATAGTTGTCCCTAAGGAAGTGGTGTCTAACATCTATGTGCTTAGTTCTCTTATGATGAACCGGGTTCTTCGTCATACTAATGGCACTAGTGTTATCACAGAAAATAGGAATGCATCCCACATCTATACCAAAGTCCATGAGTTGTTGCTTAATCCACAACAACTGAGCACAGCAAGAGGCTGCAGCCACATATTCAGCCTCAGCAGTAGACAAAGCTACTGAATTTTGTTTCTTGGTGGCCCAAGACACAAGGCAAGAACCCAAGAAGTGAGCCATGCCTGAAGTACTTTTCCTGTCAACCAGGAAACCTGCATAATCAGCATCAGCATATCCTACAAGGTCGAAATTACTACCTTTAGGATACCAAAGGCACAAATCAGTGGTGCCTTTCAAGTATCTCAAAATTCTCTTCACTGCAGTGAGGTGGGACTCCTTTGGATCTGCCTGAAACCTAGCACATAATCTCACACTGAACACAATATCTGGTCTACTGGCAGTGAGATATAGTAGAGACCCAATCATTCCTCTGTATACCTTCTGATCAACGGATGAACCAGGTTCATCCACATCTAATTTAGTAGTTGTGGCTATGGGGATGTCTATTTCCTTTGAATCCTCCATCTTGAACTTTTTGAGGAGTTCTTTCACATATTTTTTTTGATGAATCATTGTTCCATGTGGGTTTTGCTTGATTTGTAGGCCTAAGAAGAAGTTTAGCTCACCCATCATACTCATTTCAAATTCACTCCTCATTAGTATAGCAAATTCCTTGCTAAGCTTTTCTGTAGTTGCCCCGAATATGATATCATCAACATATATTTGCACAATCAGAAGATCCTTCCCCTCTTCCTTTAGGAACAAGGTGCTGTCAATTTTGCCTCGTTTGTACCCATGTTCTAGCAGGAATTTTGACAATCACTCATACCATGCTCTAGGTGCTTGTTTGAGACCATAAAGAGCCTTGTCAAGTTTATATACATGATCAGGTGACTCCTTGCTTTCAAAACCTGGAGGCTGTTTGACAAATACGTCTTCCTTCAAATATCCATTGAGAAAGGCACTCTTAACATCTATCTGATGGAGAGTGAATTCCATATGTGCAACAAATTCTATAAGAAGTCTGATTGCCTCCAATATTTCCACAGGATCAAAGGTCTCATCATAGTCAATTCATTCTTCTTGACTGTACCCTTGAACAACTAGTCTTGCCTTATTTCTTGTAACAGTTCCATCCTCATCGAGCTTGTTCCTGAAGACCCACTTCGTGCTAATCACTGATCTGTCTAGTGGCCTGGGTACCAAGTGCCTTACTTGGCTTCTTTCAAATCGATTCAGCTCCTCTTGCATGGCATTTAGCCAATTAGCATCTCTTAGGGCTTCACCAATGTTCTTTGGTTCGATTAAGGATAGGAAAGCATCAAACGCACACAGATTTTTCAAGGAAGCTCTTGTTTTGATTCCGGATGACAAATCTATTATGATGTTCTTAAGAGGGTGAGAACTCTGATATCTGTGTGGTTTGAGTACAAGTAGTTCACTTTTTGGATAGTTCCATGTTGTTTTGTTGTTGTGGAACAGGATCAGGGCCAGGATTCACATGTTGAGTTCCCCCTGTCATGTTGCTTGGGTTAGTTGGACCTGGTCCATCACCTGTTTCATCTCCCATGGCTGCTTCACTGTGTTCACTGCTTATCACCAGTCCAAGCTCCTCATCCTCTGGTTCCTGTCTCTCAGAAAGAGTGTTAGTTTCATCAAATATAACATGCACAATATCCTCTACACACATAGTTCTTTTATTGTACCCTTTATAAGCTTTACTATGTGATGAATATCCCAAGAATACTCCCTCATCACTTCTGGGATCAAATTTACCTAAGGAATCTTTGCCATTATTGTGCACATAGCATTTACATCTGAAAGCCCAAAGATGGGATATGTTGGGATTTCTTCCTTTGAGTAATTCATAGGGAGTCTTCTCTACCAGTGGCCTGGTCATACATCTATTGATTATGTAGCAAGCATTGTTTATTGCTTCTGCCCGAAAGTTGTGTGGTAGTTTGCTATAAAGAAGCATGGTTCTTGCCATGTCTTCAAGAGTTCTATTCTTTCTTTCCACAACACCATTTTGTTGTGGGGTTCTAGGGGCAGAAAAGTTGAGATTGATACCATGTTCATCACAGAACTCAGCAAACTTAGCATTTTCAAATTCAGTACCATGGTCAAATCTTATTGATGCTAGTTGATGTCCTAATTGATTTTGAGTTTTCTTAACAAATGTGATAAACATATCAAATGCTTCATCCTTAAATGCCAGAAATAAGGTCCATGTGAACCTTGAGTAATCATCAACTAACACCATCACATATTTCTTACCACCTCTGCTCAGAGTTCTCATTGGACCACACAGATCCAGATGAACCAGTTCCAACGACCTGGTGGTACTGACCATTTTCTTACTTTTGAATGAGGATCTTACTTGCTTCCACATTCCACATGCCTCACAAACTTTGTCTTCCTTGAACTTAATGTTAGGGAGTCCCACCACTAATTTGTTAAGACGATTTAGACTTGCATGTCCAAGTCGTTTGTGCCAAAGGAGGGAATCACTGTCCAAAATACTTAAGCAAGTGTCACGACCCCAAATCCTAACAGGCCGTGATGGCGCCTATCGTGGAACTAGGTTAGTCGACCATCACTTTACTACGCTTTTGTTCAATCATAACAGTTCACAATTAAATAATCAGCAAGCAACCATAGCATAAATAATATAAATAATTCTTAGCGTCCCCATAATATTCTAAACCACCTCCCAAGAACCGGAGTCAATAGTCATGAGCATCTACGAATAAATAAATCTAACTCTGCTAAAACTGTAATGTATATCTCTGAATCAAGTGCTAAATCTAAACAAGGAGGGGAAATGAAGAAGCTGTGGACGCCGGACAGGTACCTCGAAATCCCGTGACTGCTGCTAACGAACGAGGCAGCTACTGCTCCAAATCGGTACCTAGATCTGTGCACAAAGGCACAGGGAGTCTTTATGAGTACACCAACTCAGTAGTAATGAAAATAAATCACAGTCTGAGAAATATAAAGCACACAAACAGATACACCATTCACCACAACCAGTAAAACATCAAGTCACCAAGTAGTGTTACTCAAATTCATAAGTTCGAAATCAGTTTTCAGAAATTCCTTGGAAACAAGTATATATCAATATATCTCAGTGAAATCCTCAGTAAGACTTAGTTTGAAAACAAAGTGAATCCTAGTAAAATCATCATAAAAGTGCCCCTCGGGCCAAAATCATTTCTCATAACAGATGCCCTCAGGCATTCCCTCAATCACTCAGTATCAATCATCACTCAGTATCAACCCCGCGGGCAATCATCATCACTCAATCGGTACTTGCGCTAACTGGGGGTGTGTTACAGACTCCGGAGGGGCTCCTAAAGCCCAAGCGCAATAATAACATAAGGCCTGGAAGCCTTCTCATCTCTCTCATGAGGCCTGGAAGCCTCCTCAC
>ML296823.1:139215-161693 GCA_005239495.1 Nicotiana undulata
TAAGATTAAAAATCTGTTTAGCAACTCAATGGTCGCCTAAATACGGAGATATTTCCAAAGTTTCAATCTTTCCAGTTCAAAACCCGTAAAATGGTGCATAGTCCGGGGTTTCATACCCTCAGGACAGGATTTCAAGACATTACTTACCTCAAAACTAGCCCAGAATTATTCCACAACACGCTTTCCTCTCGAATCAACCTCCGAAGGCTCCAAATCTACCAAGTTCAGATTTTTATCATCCACATATGCTTAAGGAATAAATTCCAATTGAAAAATATCGAATTTAACTCAAAAATCCGAAACCGGTAAAAAAACCCGACCCCCGGGCCCGCATCCCGAAACTCAGAAAGTTTTACATAAAAGTGTTCTTCATATTCTCACGAGTCCGTACATATAAAGAACACCTAAATCGGAGTCCGTTTGCCCCTCAAATCGACTCTTGAAGGTCTCATAATCTCATGCTCCAAAATCCTATTTTTCTACTGTTTTTCATGAATTAAAGGCTGGGGTTATGGTCTACAATCACCCATAAACGAGTTTTAATAATAAAATTGCTTAACTCTGTGATACCCACTGATTTTCTCCTTCAAAATTCGCCCAAAAAGCTTCTCCCGGTCAAAAATTAGAAGAAAACTCGAACTGCTCGTTATATATATACTGTTCATGCATTTTACTGCTCCCAATGGATTCCTTGTGAAATTCTAATCAATTTAGGCTTTTTAATCACTCAATTTGACCTTATAATGAAGCAGATATGTAGGTTTTAAGATTTGCAAATAGTGCAGGTTTTTAATACGCCGTCAGGGGCAATTTCGTCATTAATCTAAAAGATCTGGGCAACCTTGGTAAAATGGCCATAAAATCCTCATACGATGTCCAAATTTGACGATTCTTTTTGATACGGGTCCGTAATTACGATACGGATCTAATTCTTCTTTCAAAACAGTAATAGGAGCTCATTTTTTCAATATGATATCATTTATGCTTGAAGAAACGACGGCGAAGCATAAGAAAAACGAGCACAACGCAGCCCAAACCTATCCAAAACTCACCCGAGCTCCTTGGGACCCCAACCAGCTATACCAACACATCACATATGATCATTCAAACTTAGTTTCACTCTCAAAACACCAAAACTAACATCAAAACACCAAATTTACATCGGATTCAAGCTTAAGAACTTTGAAAATTTTAAAATCCACCAAAGATGCCGAAACTATCCAAAACAACTCCGATTGACCTGAAATTTTGCAGACACATCCAAAATGATATTACGAACCTGTTCTAACTATTAGAATTCCATTCCTACCCCGATAGCCTATTTTCCACTGCCGACCGGAAATCACCAAAAACTAACTTTCGCCAATTCAAGCCTAATTCGACACCGGACATCAAAGAATTATTCTGAACACACTCCTAAGTCCCAAATCACCTAACAAAGCTATCCGAGCCATAATAATCCGCATTCCGAGGTCGTTTACCAATAAGTCAATTCTTAGTTGACTTTTCCCATTTTAAGGCTATTCTTAAGGACTAAGTGCCTGAATTCTCATTTAACCATTCCGTTTCCAAGCGTATCAACTCTAACACATTAATAATAGAATAAAAAATCTATAATAAGTCAATAACAACAATTATAATGCAGGTTTCACGTAACGACAGACCGTGTCGTTACAGCAAGTGAGTTCATTTTCAGACAATGTGGACAAGTCTATGACATAGATATTATTCATTCTCTTTCCCTGCAAAACAATCTTGTCAGTAAGCACGTTAATCACAAAACATTTTGTGGAAGTGAAAGCAACCAAGTTACCTCTGTCACACAATTGTGACACACTTATCAGGCTATATTTCAGGCCATCTATCAGGTACACATGTTCGATGGAACGTGTGTCATCCTTACCTACTTTGCCAACCCCTATGATTTCACCTTTCTTTCCATTTCCAAAGGATACATTTCCTCCTTTGAGGTTTTCAAGTGAAAGGAAATGTTCCTTGTTCCCCGTCATATGCTTTGAGCAACCACTATCTAAGAACCAAATTTGGTTACTTCCTTTCACTTGTACCTACAGAAGGAATCAGGGGTTAGTTTTAAGAACCCAAATTAGTTTGGGTCCTTTCTTATGAGAGAATGGATGAATCAAATTTTTCTTGGCCCAATTTGGTAGCCAATATTTCTTTTTGACAAACCTCTCATTTTTTTTTTTGACTGGCCTGCTCTTTTGCAATACACTCATATTTGTAGTGGCCAGTCTTACCACAGTGGGTGCAGATTTTATTTTCAGGAAGAGAGAGATACTTGCTTTTGGGATCCCACTTAGGCAATTGACTCCCAAAACTAAGCCCTCTCCGGTTGCTACTATGATTCTCTTGAATCCATGTCAGGGCATCAGAAGATTTATTCCATTTACAAGTTCTCTCTAATTCATGTTTGACTTTTCCAAGCTCTTCTTTAAGTGATCTTATCTGTTCATCCTTGGCATACATTTTATCTTTTAGTTTTTTCAAATTTTCTTCTAACATGACATGAGAGTGATCAACAACCTTTTTACTGGATCCTAATCTCAGTTTTAAGTTTTCAGATTTTAATTCTAGAATCTCAGTCTCAAGTGGATGAACCTGGTTCAACAGGACAGTGTTTTTCTTTTCAGATTCACTACTCTGATTTCCAGGTTTATGCACTTTGCTTTTAGCATTGCACATTCGTTAGAGAGTTGATCATTCTCTTTGGATGTTTCCTCAGAATCATCTATGAAATCAAGTAGCAACTCAGAGAGTTTTTCCTTAGATAGGAACTTTATTTTGTTTTTAAGATGGGAAATACTTACCTGTGGTTCTTCATCAGATTCTTCAATTTCCATGAGCGCATGATCTTCAGTCTCCCCATCTTCTGATTCCTCATCTGAACTTTCCCCCCAAGCAACGACCATAGCCTGTGTTGTGGTTTTCTTGGGTTGGACCAGTTCCTTCTTTCATATTTCTCCCTTTTCCATTCTACTTCCCACTGATGAAATTTTTTGATGAGATGGTCAGTCTTACCACACTTGTAGCATACCTCGTTGGTTGGCCTTTCTGGAGATTTTGCTTTGTTGTAGTTTCCTCCTCTAGAGATGCCCTTCTTCCTCATGAGAAAGTTTCTGAATTCTTTGGTAATCATGGCCAACTCATCTTCCTCCAGATCTACTCCTTCAGTGATTCTCAATTCTAGACTCCTCTCCTTCTTTGGACCATCCATATTGATTGTCTGCCTTCTGATTTCATAGGCAGTGAGGTTTTCAATTAGCTCATCCAATCTCAGGGTTGCCATATTTTTGGATTCCTGGATAGCAGTGATTTTGCTTTCCCAGGAAATTGGCAAGACCCTTGTCAGGATCTTCTCAACCCTGTCCTCTTCAAGAATGACTCTTCCAAGAGACTTTAGTTCATTAGTCAAGGTTGTGAACCTTGTGTACATCTCTTGGATAGTCTCTCCTTCTTTCATAGTGAAGTTTTCATACTGAGAGTATAGTAGAGTACCTCTAGACCTCTTTACCTGAGGTGTTCCTTCATGGGCTACTTGTAGAGTATCCCAGCTTTCTTTGGCTATGGTGAAACTTTGGATTCTGCTGTATTCATCTGGACCTAATCCACAAACTATCCACTTCTTGGCCTTAGCATTCTTCTCCCATTTCTTCAGATCTTCAGCAGTGCAATCAGCCATAGTCTTTGGTACATCTAAACCTTCAGCTGTCTTCTTCATTGTAGCTAGAGGTCCATTAGTGAATATGTCCCAGTGTTCATAGTCTTCTCCAATCAGGTGGTCCTTCATTCTATTTTTCCACCAAGAATAAAACTGGCCATTGAAGAGTGGTGGCCTTGCGGTTGATTGAACTTCCCAGTTCCCAGGTGGAGCACTCATCCTGATCTTTTCCAAGGTATTAGCCTTTTCAAGGATAACCTGCTCTGATACCAATTGATGTTTTAGACTTCAATACTACACAATAATATAAGTTTATTGTGCAGTATCCAATTTGCGAGTGTTGTCTAATAAGAAAAACCTGGTTCTTCTTGGTGTACTACTTTCTACTGTTGCGGAATAATAAAGCAGTAAAGTAAAGACACAGAGATTTTTAAGTGGAAAACACATGGCTCAAAAGGTGAAAAACCACGACCTACTCCTCAGTAGGATTTTCTCAAACACTTCACTAAAAACTCTGAGCCAAACGGACTTACAAAATAAACTCTTTTGTAATCCTAGGACTAACTCTAATCCTCTTTGTATCAACTAGCCTCTAGCTAATTTCTACAGATTTCAAGCTAACTCTAACTTGAACAATGTGTACCTATTACAATTGCTTCTATGAAAGCTGAAAAGATACAATATTAAATCTACTACTACAATCCACTAGACTCAATACATCAACGATGAAACTGGTTCTTCTAGCTGAACTGTAGCCTTTGTATCGCACACTAAATCTGCTTGTAAAACAACTCTGGAAATTTTGCTTTCAGATCTTGATTCACTTCAGTACTTGTGCGTCATTTTTTCAGCAGAAATATTTCGAATTTATAGAGTCAGTAGTTGAGTTTGTCAATAAATTCTAGTTCGATTCTTCCTAGGAGAAAGAATTCAAATTAAACTCAACTTCCTTCCTTTGTTACTTCTCCTTGCTGAATTCAACTTTTATTTTCTCATCAGTTTGCAGACTTTTTGTATTAGAAGACAATCTCTTGGTTCATTGATACTTCACAGTCACAACTATATCCTATGCGTATACGGTTCATGTGCCTGCTATTCAGTTCCAAGATATGTGCTCTGATGGACCTGGTTCAACTAGTCAGCTTTTGTCAATCTTCAAAACTATGCAGTGACATGGGTCAACATAAAATGATTGAAGCCTTTTGAGTGATAGCAAAGAACCTTCCTCGGAGGTTGAATTTGAAAATTCTCCCTTGGAACTTGAACAAAACCAAGAAGAACTCTCAAATGCTCGAAATGAGAAGATGATGCTCATGTTGGAGGCCATTCTTGAAAATGAGGAAAAGCACAACTTTGCACTCGAGGAATTGAAGCATGATGTGACTCAAAATGATGAGCACATCCGCACTTTGGAGGATCAAATGTAAGCATTGATGGAGGCTCATTATGCCTCTCAAGTTGAAAGTGTGGATAGGAGCCAAGAAGAGTCCAATTCCGAGGAAGAAAGTGAGCTTTACTTTGAGGAATCAAGAATTGAACATCCGCCAACCGACTCCAAGAGTGTTTGTGATGCCGAGAAAAATATGGAACTAGAGTCAACCGGGGTGATGAAAAATATTGTTGAAATTGACTTTAGTCCGGGGTAAAAAAAGGATGTCAAAATCCGAAAAACATTTCAAGTTGGAGGTTTGAAGGCACATTCCAAGAATTTTTCAACATTGGAATTGTGTGGTGGTACGGAAGTTTAACTACATGAATCAATGAAGGATTGCGAGGAGGAAAAACTCATACCATACATCTTACAATTTGAGGAAACAACAACAAATACCCAGTAAATTCCCACAAAGTGGGGTCTGGGGAGGGTAATACGTACGCAGACCTTACCCCTACCCCGATAGGGCAGGGAGGCTGTTACCTATCGACCCTCGGCTCAGAAAAAAATAATAAAATAATAAGAACAAGAAACGACAATTCATGAGTAACTTCAAAAGAAATCGTAGAAATAGTAACCTAAGCATAAAGACAGTAAAATACATGACATGTAATGATATCAACCAGAATATACCTCCCGGGGCAAAAATCAACAGCAATCTTAGTGAAGCTAAATAAAATCCGTACGCCATCTATGACAAACCCTATCCAACCCCACCCACCGGTGGAATGAAGTAAAAAGCTCTAGTACCCCCTACCCTACAACCCTTATGCTTGACCTCCAGACCTTCCTATCAAGGGCCATGTCCCCGGAAATCTGCAGTTTAGCCATGTCCTGCCTAATCACCTCTCCCCAATACTTCTTAGGCCGCCCTCAACCTCTTCTCGAACCTACCACTGCCAGCCGCTCGCACCTCCTCACCGGGGCATCAAGGCTTCTCCTCCTCACGTTCCCGAACCATCTGAGCCTCGCTTCCCGCATCTTATCATCTACCGGGGCCATGCCCACCCTCACCCGAATATCTTCATTCATAATCCTATCCATCCTACTGTGCCCGCACATCCACCTGAGCATCCTCATATCCGCTACCTTCATCCTCTAGGTATGGGAGTTCTTAACCGCCCAACAATCCGCCCCGTACAGCATGGCCGGTCTAACCACAACTCTATAAAACTTACCTTTGAGTTTCAATGGCACTTTCTTGTCACACAAGACTCCATATGCAAGCTTCAATTTCATCCAGCCCGCCCCTATACGCTGAGTGACGTCCTCGCCGATCTATCCGTCCCCCTGAATCACCGACCCCATGTACTTGAAGTTGTCCATCTTGGGGATGACCTGAGTTCCAAGCATCCCCTGCCTACTCCTCTCGGCTCAGCGCTAAACTTGCACTCCAGGTACTCTGTCTTCAACCTGCTCAATTTGAAACCCTTTGACTCGAGGGTCTGTCTCCAAACCTCCAGCCTCTCGTTAACACCGTCCCTCGACTCGTCAATCAGAACTATGTCATCAACAAATAACATACACCATCGCACATACCCTTGAATATGTTGTGTCAGTGCATCCATCACCAGGGCAAATAAGAAAGGGCTAAGCGCAGATCCTTGATGTATCCCCATAACAACCAGGAAATGCTCCGAGTCACCTCCCACCGTCCTAACCTTAGTCTTAGATCCATCATACATGTCCTTGATCGCTCTGATGTAGGCTTCCGGCACACCCTTCGCTCAAGACATCTCCACAGCACCTCCTTGGGGACCTTATCATACGCTTTCTCCAAGTCAATAAACACCATGTGCAGGTCTTTCTTCTTATCCCTGAATTGTTCCACCAATCTCCTCACAAGGTGGATAGCTTGCATAGTGGAGTGACCCGGCATGAAACCAAACTGGTTGTCAGATATAGACGTCATCTTCCTCACCTTCGCCTCAACCACCCATTCCCAGACTTTCATGGTATGGCTAAGTAACTTGATACCCCTATAGTTGTTACAACACTGGATATCACCTTTATTCTTATACAACGGCACCACTGTACTCCACCTCCACTCCTACGGCATCCTCTTAGTCTTAAAAATTACATTGAACAACCTAGTCAGCCACTCCAATCCTCTCCTGCCTACACATTTCTAGAACTCAACCGGAATTTCGTCCGGCCCGCTCGTTTTACCCCTACTCATCCTACGCAAAGCCCCCACGACCTCCTTCATCCTAATGCACCTGCAATACCCAAAATCACAACGACTCCCCGAATGCCCCAACTCCCCTAACTCTATAACCCGATCCCCCTCCTCGTTGAGAAGACCACGGAAGTACGACTTCCACCTCTTCTTAATCTAAGACGCCCCCATCAATACTCTGCCATCCATGTCCTTGATGCACCTTACTTGGTATAGATCCCGAGCCTTCCTCTCTCTCGCTTTAGCCAGCCGAAATAGCTTCCTGTCCCCGCCTTTTTCCCCCAATTCCTCGTACAGACGACCAAACACCGCATTCTTGGCCTCCGTGACCGCCAGCTTCGCCTCCTTCCTCGCCACCTTGTACCTCTCTCTGTTCACTCTCCTCTCTTCCTTGCTTGTGCTCCCTGTCATATTCGCGTATGCTACCTTCTTTGCCTCCACTTTACCCTGGACTACATCATTCCACCGCCACTCGCCTTGATGCCTGCCTGAATAGCCCTTCGATACCCCCAGCACATCCCTCGCCGCCTCCCTCACAAAGTTCGACGTCGCTGACCACATCGCGCTCGCGTCCCCAGTACACCTCCAAGATCCAATATTGGATAACCTCCTCTCCAACTCCTGGGCTTTATCCTTAGTCAAAGCTCCCCATCTAATCCGCGGTCGGCCCCGAGCATCCCTCCTCTTCCTCTTCACCAAGATCCCCACGTCCATCACTAAGAGTCTATGCTGCGTCGCGAGGGACTCTCCCGGGATGACCTTGCAATCCTTCCACAACCCTCTACCACACCTTCTGAGGAGGAGGTAGTCAATCTGAGTCTTCACCGCCGAACTTCGGAAAGTAACCAGATGCTCCTCCCTCTTCAAAAAAGACGAGTTCGCAATCAGCAGCTCGAACGCCCTAGCAAAATCCAACAGCGAAGTACCTCCTCCGTTCCTATCCCCAAGGCCAAAGCCTCCATGCACCCCGCCATAGCCACCAGCAGCCGACCCAATATGGCCATTAAAATCCCCTCCAATAACTAATCTCCCAGAAGTAGGAATACCCCGCACCATCTCATCCAAACCCTCCCAAAAGCGCCTCTTAACCTCGTCGTCCAAGCCTGCTTGAGGTGCGTAAGTGCTGATAACATTGAGGGTGCATTCACCAATCACCAACTTAATAGCCATTAACCTATCATTCACTCGCCTAACCTCAACCACGGACTCTCTAAGGTCCCTATCCACCAGGATGCCCACCCCATTCTTACCCCTCACGACCCCAGAGTACCACAACTTATACCCGTCTACATTCCTCGCCTTCGACCCTACCCACCTAGTCTCCTGAATACAAGCTATGTTGACCCTCCGCTTCTGGAGAATCTTCGCCAACTCAATAGACTTACCCGTCAGCGTGCCTATATTCCACGACCCGATCCTCAATCTACGATCTCCATCTTTCCCCTTCCTCCCCTTGCCTCCCGTCCCACCCACTGACCCGCTCCCCACCCCCTACTCACCCCCGACACCCCCCGAGGACATGACCCTACACAACCATTCCCGACCAAAGCCACTACACCTACAACAGACTACAGGAAACACTAACCAGGGCCCGAACTAGAAAATAACAAGTAGCGCCCAAAAGAATTGTAATAGAATGCTCACGATGATGCTAGCTAAAAACCCCATAATTTAACTACCGCAAAGGATAGAGAAGAAAGCGAGAGGTACCAACTCCCGATGAAAGAACCTGGAAATATGTCTTGATGTATCCGAGGTCACAGTGCTCTACCGTGCATGCTCTCACTGGCCAGTGATGCTCCGCTCTTCTTGCCCGCGCACCTCGAGCTTGCCTCGGTAGCCGCAACTAATGTCCTGAAAATCACAAACAACCACACGAAAACAAACAAAGGGGGCTGCCTGACCAAAAAAGGCCACGGGACAACCAAAAAAGAAAAAAACAAACACAAAAAACAGAACAAAGGAACAGAAAAAAAAAACAAAGAAATGAGGCTTCTTGAACAGTTCAGGACTGCCTGAAAGAAAGAAAAAGAAAAAAGAAAAGAAAATAACAAAAAAGGGACAGGAGGAGGGGGGAGGTGTCGCCGGCGTTATCCTAGGGTTTTGGGGTGGGGTCAAGCCGTCGGGGGACGCTGAAACAGTAGATGAGACGCCGATCGGAAATACCAGCGCTGAAACCGGGGAGAAGTGGGAAGGGGGTGGAGGGAGGGAGAAGAGAGGGGGAGAAGGGGGAAGGAAGGAGGACTAGAGGAGAGGCGAGGAGAGAGGAGGAGAGGGAGAGAGAGAAGGTCACTTACCTGGAGTCGCCGGAGATGATAGTTTCGCCGACAAGAATCGACGGGACAAGAGAGAGAGAGAGAGAGAGAGAAGTAGGTGGGAAGAGAGAGAAATAGTCATTAGGTGAGAGAGACTTATCCTCGGCAGCCGCAACTAATGCCCTGAAAATCACAAACAACCACCATGAAAACAAAAAAAGCGGGGGCTGCCTGACCAGAAAAATCCACGGGACAACCAAAAAAGAAAAAAAACAAACACAAAAAACATAACAAAGGAACAGGAAAAAACAAAAAAAAGGAGGTTGCCTGAACAATTCAAGACTGCCTAAAAGAAAGAAAAAGAAAAAAGAAAAGAAAACGACAAAAAAAAGGGACAGGGGGGTGGGGGGTCGTCGGCGTTGAAACATGAAAGGAAAATGATATACCTCACATGTGAGCCAAGAAGTGCAAATTGAAGAAATCAATTCTTGTCTTGATCATCTACTTACCACCCCCCATCGATTGTGGTCACGAGCTTGGGTGCCCAGTTCATATCATCCAAGTGGCGAGAAAAGTGGTAAAATTGACGTGTGTCGCGCCACGACGTTAAATGCGGCGCTTGGTGGGAGGCAACCCACTGTTTTTAAAAAAAATTGGTCGTTTTTAAAATTTTCTTTTTTAGAATAGCTTCTTATATTATTTCTAACCAATCCGCCAAGTTTCAAAAATTTTGGAGTTGATTTGAGAAGGTCGGGGTGACCGGGTGGCCAAAAACAATGTGGGTGAAACAAAACAAAAACCGCTGGGCAACACTGCCCAACTATGCGATGGTCTCAGTGAAAATTGCGATCGCAAACCTGATGTCTAAGCAAAAAAATGAGATCGCATATCTGCCAGAAAATTGCACAAAATTTCACTGCATCGCGATCGCGGAGAATAGAGATTTTTGTTGCTCTTCGCGGTCGCTGTAAAGCTCACGCGATCGCGACCCTGGGGGAAAATTACTCTCTGCGATCGCAGCCTTCTGTTTGCGATCGCAGTGAACAGGTAAGTTGTGTAAATCAAAACATTGGGAAGAAATTTCATACGCTCATTCTTGCTAAAACACAGAACAAAAAAATCCCCTGCTCCCCTGAAACAGTCCCAAATCAATTTTGCTTCAAGTTCCATTGCATCATCCCTTCATTGTTCTCCAGGTATGTAAATTCTCACCTCCATGCTCAGTTTTATTTTCAATTCCTATGGTAAATTAGAGGATGGGAAGCCCTATTTTTGAATTTTAGGGCTTGAAATTTTGCTTCCTTTGTCAAAAATTATTAATGAGTTCCTTTTGCATGCTTGCTTGCTGGTGAGTTTGGTTGAGTGAAAGAGTGACAATTTATGTAAGTTTGGGGGTGATTAGTCATGTTTGGGTGGTCTAAAATTGCTGAGTGAAGCGAAACCCACCATGTGTTCAATGAAATGCCAGGTAAACTGGTACTGGGCAAGGAAGACGACCTTTGCAATTGCGATGCCCATTTCCGCGATCGCGTAGGTCTAATTCTGCTGAGACTCTAGATTGTCCATCGCGATAGCGTAAAGCCGTCTACGATCGCGTAGCTTTAACAGCTGGGAAGATTCAGTTTGTTCATCGCAATCACGTGAACTGATCTGCGATCGCGTGGCTTCACTGCCTCTGTTCTTCGCGATCGCGGGTCATTTTCTGCGATCGCAATTCATTAGAGCCCAAGCAGCAAAACAGTGAGCTTGCAAAAATTTGGTCCAAATGATTTTTAAATTGTTTCTTTAGCCTAATTACCCCTAAATGCAATGTTTTAAGTGCCTATGTGGTTGTTTGACATATTTACTCTTTTTGTAGGCACTTTGAGCTCTAAAATGGACTCAACACAGATTGAAAATGCTCAAGTACCCGTCACACAAGCTGCCACAGAGGAATATTTTGATGCTGACACCTTCTCATCCTTTAGATGCTCTGAACGCTATGACAAGCAACTGTCCAAAAGCATGATTAGGGAGAGAGGCATCCTCCCACCTTGAAAGTCGATGGCCCGAGTTCCATGGGAGATTAATAACGAGTGGATGGATTTGCCTTGCAGAAGAGCCCAGGCCAGCCAACCATGAAGTAGTCAGAGAGTTTTATGCAAATGTTGTAGAGACGGACTTCAATAATGAGTTGGTGGCTACTGTCAGAGGCAAAGAAATCCGGTTTAGTCCAGCGGTGATCAATGCGCATTACAACCTCCCCAATGCAAACAATCAGGTGTACCGAGATCGAGCCCAAGAGTTGGGTACCCAGTGGTTCATTGATCATTTGCATTGTGGACAGGTGCCAAACTGGATAAAGAATCACTCCAGGATTGAGTCTTCAGAATTCACTGCGGAGGCCAAGACTTGGCTCTCAATCATCTATGCTCGCATCATGCCTTAAAAAATGAGACAGAGGTGACAATTGAGAAGGCAAGAGTGATATGTGCTATCATGGAGGGCATACCGGTGAATGTAGGTCAACTCATTGTCGATGAGATAATAGAGGTGGTAGTAGAACGGACCAAGAGCCTATTCTTCCCATCCCTGATCATCTATCTATGCTACGATGCAGGGGTGGTGCCAAAGCCTACAGAAAAGGGAAAAAACCCAGAGAAGCTCATCCACCCATTGCTAAGAAAGGGAACCGGAAATGTGCAGAAGAAAAGGAGGATTGACGTAGCATCTCCCACTTTTCGCCAGTTCACGGAAACCATCACTGAGATACCTGAGGATCCTGCAAATGCTCCTGGTACTTTCACAGTTATCACACCACTGAAGCAGGGACCTCTTACTCTCAGGTACATCTCTAGGCATGTTTATGGCATGGATACACAAGTACGACAGCTTGTAGCCGGTCTTCCTTCTGCACCACCCGGAGAGGGCACCTCGGTAGGTTCAGCTGGCCAAGTTAAAGTCCCAACCTTATCCGACCTTGCTAAGGAGCAACAGACGATCAAAGCCAAGCTGGGGAAGATAGAAAGGAGGCAGAGGAAGAAAATGGAGTACGAAAAGAAGAAAAGAAAGTTCCTCACAAAGATCATGATCACTTTGAGGAAGTTCTGTGGACCGGACGAGGCTGAGGATGATGATTTTGATCTTGCACCTCCCAATACCTCCAGTGACGAGTGATGTCCTTCAGGGAGCACCTCTTTCATTTTGGTTTCTTTTGCATAGTTGCATTGGAGACAATGCAATATTTTCGGTTGGGGGTGGCTCATATATGATTGTGTGGAACATGTAGTTTTTATTTTGTGGATCATTGAAGTTTTTTGTTTTTGGTTGGTTGTAAACTTGTGTAGATTGGTGGACATTTTTAGTTTATTAGTGATATTTTGTTAAGTTAACATTTTCTCTTTTGGTTTTCTTGTTTTTATTTGTGTTTATTTTGGTTTGTTATATTTTTTATATAGTAGCATTAATGAAATTCCTTGGTTTTTCTTTCTACCACGGTTGTTTTCCAAGAAAATTATTTGTGTTGAACCGGGTGACTTTTTCCTATGATGGATGGCGTGAAAACTTTCTTAAGGGATTAGTCTTGTTTAGTTTTTCTTTTTTAGAAAGTAAATATTTTTTTAGTTAGTTTAGTAGCTAGTTATGAATAAATTGATTTTTGGGGTGTAATCTTATGCCCATAAGCCAACGTGTGACTTGTTTGGTACCAATATAATTTAAACCTTGGCATATGAGTTTTTGATCTTTTAAAAAAAAAGAGAAAAATGATGAAAATAAATGATTAAAGTAATATTCCTTGTTGTGATTTTTAGATTCTAATTTTGGCTCTTTGATTCACTAAATAGCTAAATAAGCTACTTGTGACTTCCTTGAGTTTCATTGGTTTCAATTGGATTTTGGATTTGTATTCCATTTGAGTCTTCATGTGCCATGTGTGATGAGATTTAATTGAAAAGTTCTTTTGCCTCACTTGTAGTCTAGAACTTGCCCGGAATGTGCTTCAAGGCGAAATCATAGATTAACTTGGTTTGAAAAATGATATTAGGCCTTCCTTGGACCATTTTTATGCCTTAATTAACTACCCATGAATATTTTCCCTAGTCAACCCTTTTGAGATTTTTAACATTTTCTTTGGCAATCATGTTATAAACTATTCTTGTGGAACCATACCTCCCTAAGTAATTTAAAGTATGAATATATGCTAAAAGCCTAAGTTTGGGGGTGGAGGTTGGAAAGTTGTGATATGGAGGCTTCTCATAAAAGGTGAAAAGTATAAAAAAAGAAAAGAAAATGAATTGATAAAAAAAAAATTGTAAGAAACTATGAATAAATGGAAGACTGGGTGATAAAAAAAAGAGAAGAAAGGGTGGAAAAATTTGTGAAGGAAGTGGACTTTGATTGTTGAAAAGTGTAGTGCTTAGGGAGGTTTTGAGTCACTCTTATAAAATTGTGACATACCTTAACCAAAAGCCTAAACTACAACCCTTTAAGTCCTAATTGATTTTGAACCAAGTATGTCTACATTAGTGGAGAAATACATGAAGGGCAAGCCTATGGTACTACTTTTGTGCATTTGAATATTCTTGTGTGAGAGAGAGTTGAGTCTTTCAATTTACATCCCATTTATGTTTTGAATTGAAATTTATGAAGTTGGGATTCTCTCTTAAAGTGTCAGGGAACATGAAACTCGAGTTGTGAATTTAATCCCATTTTCAATTGGGAGGAATGAGCGAGGGAAAACAAATGTGATAGAGAGGCAAATTGTGAATCTTTAGTGTCATGACTTGGTTGTTACTTTGGTTAATGTGGTGTTTAAGCTTTTCAAAATGAAATCAAATGTGCAAAAAGTTAGTGATTCATATGCCTTGGATTAATTGTTGGTACCAACCGAAGTCACTAGATTGTGCTTAAAGTGGCCCTTTTTGACTTGAAATGATATTTGGTTTGCCATTGAGCTTAAGTGATGATTTTGTTGAAGGATGTTCTTAGTTTTTGAATTGCTTGAGGACAAGCAATAGTTTAAGTTTGAGGGTTTGATAACTTGGTATTTTACCAAGTTATCTCCTCTTAATACTTAATCTTGTGCATAATTATGTTAGGAAACTAAGACATTTTTAGAGGTTTATTGGCAATTTTCAGGTGTCATGTGATTTGGAGAAGAAATGGAAGAAATCAAGTCAAAATGTGCCAAAGTGATGAAAAATGACTGCTAGCAGGTACTCTTCGCGATCGCAAAGATTGAAGCGCGATCGCGTAGGTTTGTGAAAATGTGAATCGTGATCGCAGTGATGTTTACGCGATCGCGGTGAAGGAATTTAGCACCTGCCTGGGGAAGCTCTACGCGAACGCAAACAACTGTATGTGATCGCAGTGAAGTAAATCTGGACTCTTCGCGATCACAATCCTAGTCCCACGATCGCGATGCACAAAAACTGGGCGGAATCTAGGTAGTTTTGACATTTCATGTTTTTATCCCCAAACCATTTTTATACACGACTTAGAAGATATTTTCAGTATCTTTGGACATCTTTGAACATATTTTTGAGTCTTGAAGACTAGAGAGAACAAGTCTTGAAGCTAGGGTTTGCACACACACTTGGGTTTTGAAGATTTCAAGCATGTGGTTAAGGATTTCTTACCCATTTATGTTTATTTCTTCATTTCCTTGTTTTGTATTGAATATTTAAGTGTGTAGTATTTATTTCCAATACTTGAATCTTTTTTATAGAAATATTCACATTTAAAGTGTGGATTAAATACCTTGTTGTGCTTATGTATTGAATGATTTTTAGTTATTTATGAAGTGAGTTATTGTTTATTTAATTATTCTTGTTCTTTAATATTTCCAAAGGGATTAGCTAACCCTAGGACTCACCCATTAACTCCGAATTAATTTTGAAAAAGATAATTTGGGGTTGGAAAAGATTAATTAACAAGAACTTGAGGCTTTAACCCTCATTTTATAGATTCTACCTAGGGATAGGATTGAACTACGTGTATCCATATTCGGGTGTGCTTAATCTCTTAATTGGGTTAGGAATAATTCAATTAGGAAGTCTTGTCAGTCTTTGGAAAAAGCTAATTAAGAATTATTATCCGTGGCTAATTAACATGAACTCGCTCATATTTGTAAAATCATGAAATACATTGGATCGTTACTTGAGTGTAATTTCCGATGCATTCATACTTGTTGCCATTGATCAATTTACTTGCTTTCTAGGTTAGTTTATATTTTTGCATTTAGTTATAAATATTTTCACAACAAGTTATAATTCTCTTACATTCCTAATCGCCTTCATATTGTTCTCTGTGGGATTCGACCACAACCTAGTTGGGTTATTATATTTGATAATCGACCGCTTACACTATTTTAAGGTGTAATTTGAGCGTATCAGTTTTCCAATATTTTATCCTCATATTACAAAATCTTTAATTTTCAAGATTTGTTCCCTTTTTGAAATATTTGCTACATTTTGTCCCATATTTCGCTAAGAAAAAAGGATTATTTTTTAAAAAATAAACTGGTTTTCATTTACGAGTATTTTTGCTCTTCTTTAAAAGTGATCGCAAAAGATATAAAAGGCATTTTTGGCTTTTAAGGGTAATTTAAAGAAGATACTGGCTTTCATTTCTGGGGTTTTTTTCCTTCCTCTATTCTCTTGGTTCCGTGGTTGTTTACGTGTTTTTTAGGTATCACTTTTGGGAGGTGCACATGCACAAGCAGTAGAGTAGCAGCTATACGTCGAGTTCCGCAGCATCGGGAGCATACCAAGTCGAAGGTTTCAGGTTCTATTCGCGGAAATTGGTAATTCCCACCTCTAGTTTATCTGCCCCTGTGTTAATTAATTAATTACTTTGTTGCCATAGTATTTCGTAATAGTCTAGCCAGTCTAGTGTGCTTGTAGTTACTATTTTCTTCCTTTATTGTTCTGTATGGAGTTTTTTCTCCTTTTCATATTTAGAAATTCGTGGATATAGAGACTGTGGTTTGTAATGGCAGAGTAGAGTCATGCCCTCGGGGAGGTCGGGTGGTTGGTAGGGGGGTAGGGCAAAGGTCAAGGGGTGGGATGGGGCCCAAAGGGGGTAACGGGAACAAGGTAGCTTGTAGGTTAAGAACTGGATCGTGGAATATAGGGACGTTAACGGGTAAGTCTATAGAGCTGGCGAAGATTCTCGAGAAGATGAGGGTCAATATAGCGTGTGTGCAGGAGACTAGATGGGTAGGATCGAAGGGCAATAACGGAGTAGGCATTTTGGTGGATAGGGAGCTTAGAGAGTCGGTGGTAGAGATTAGACGGGTGAATGACAGATTGATGGCGATTAAGATAGTAGTTAGAGGGAGCACTCTGAATGTCATTAGCGCTTACGCGCTGCAAACGGGCTTGGACGAGGAGGTTAAATGGAGCTTCTGGGAGGCGCTGGATGAGGTGGTGCGGGGTATTCCGCCTACGGAGAAGCTATTCATATGAGAGGATTTCAATGGTCATATTGGGTCGTCTGTTGGTGGCTATGGTGAGGTGCACGGTGACTTTGACTTTGGTGATAGGAATGGGGGTGGTACCTCACTGTTGGATATCGCTAGAACTTTTGAGTTGGTGATTGTGAACTCTATGTTTCCGAAGAGGGAGGAACATTTAGTTACTTTCCGGAGTATGGTGGCTAAGACTCAAATTGACTATCTCCTCCTCAGGAGGTGTGATAGGGGGTTGTGCGAGGATTTCAAGGTGATCCTGAGTGAGAACCTTGCAACTCAACATAGGCTCCTAGTGATGGACGTCGGTATCTTGATGAAGAGGAAGAAGAAGTTTGTACGGGGTCAGTCGAGGATCAGGTGGGGAGATTTGTCTAAGGATAATGCGTAGGAGTTGGAGGGGCGGCTGACGAATATAGGTGCCTGGATGAGTGGTGGGGACGCTAGCGCTATGTGGACGCGACGACGGACTGTATAAGGGAGGCAGCAAGAGAGGTGTTGGGAGTTTTTAAAGGTTACTCTGGCGGGCACCGAGGCGACTGGTGGTGGAATGACGTGGTCCAAGGTAAAGAGGAATCCAAGAAATCGACTTATATTAAGTTAGTAGAGAGCACCGACGAGGATCAAAGGAGAGCGAACGGAGAAAGATATAAGGAGTCTAGGAAGGAGGCGAAATTAGCGGTCATAGAGGCTTAAACGACTGCGTTTGACCGGCTTTATGAGAAACTTGGGGGTAAAGGTGGGGACAAGAAGTTATTTCGGTTGGCCAAAGCGAGAGAGAAGAAGGCTCGCGACCTGGATCAAGTGAGGTGCATCAAAGAAGAGGACTGTAGAGTATTGATGGAAGAGGCCCAAATTAGGCAAAGATGGCAGTCGTACTTTCATAAACTTCTGAATGAAGAGGGGGATGGAAACATCATGTTAGGGCAATACCAAATACGTTGGTAGGGGGTGAGGGGGTTTCAGAATACCAAATATGTTGTCCATAAGCATATTCTTCTTGTAGAAGATATTGCCAAAGGTGTTCTTATTCCGTTGAATGACATAAAGCTTGAATTGATGGGTGGCTTGGATGAGGGTGGTATTAGGAAAGGAGGAATCTTGGACTAGAATGAGGAAAGAGGGATGACTATACCACATGGACTCAAACTTGGAAGGCTTTGAATTACTAGGCCTAATATCATTTCTTAATTTTATAAGCAAGGAGAAATGGTCCAAGTGAGTCCTAGGCAGATGAGTCACAATGGCCTTAGGATAGTTAGTAATCCAAAAGTCATAAGCAAAACACTTGTCTAGTCGATAAGGTTATTCATATTCCTATATCTCTTATAAGTTCAGGAAGTTCCAAAGTAGGTTGATTCTGTTAGTATTTACAGAGTGCCACCAAACTTGTCCCTAGTTTTGAGATTCATTAAGTCTTCTTTTACAATCCAACTATCACTAAAATTCCTTGGAGATATAAGTTAAGTGGTCCTAAAGCATTTTTCTATCAGAGATATGATTGCTAGCATAAATAGTAGAAAAAGATCCACGAGTTAGGAGAGGGATATACCTTAACCATGACATGAATACCTTGAGGGATATTGGAAACTTCTTGAATCTGAAGAGCATCCTCCTTTCACATGATGACAATACATCCAGACTGACCAACTGCTGGGAATTAAATATAGAAATCAAATTATAGCTCCTCTATTAGCTGCTTATGGTCGGCTATCCTAGTCTCTAGTAGGATAATCATCATAGGTTTGTGCAGTTGCACCATCGCTGCATAATGCCTGCAAAAATCTGCATAGTTCCATATCCTAACATTCTACATGATGTAATACATTAGCAAATGTGGATATGTGTTGTTCCTTCTCTTTACCTTGTGGAGAGGACTCCTTCCTCTATGAACTCGTTCTGCATAGAACGAGGGTTAAGGAGATTAGTGGTTTGTCCAGTCCCTGAATCTGATGAGTTCTTATCCCCATTTAGGACTTTAGGTCAAAGGAGGATTAGTATCTCTCTGCAGCCACACAGAATTCTATCACCCTCATAGTGTCCAAAAGAAGGGAGTCTATTCTTAATGGACCATAGTTACTCCTTGGTTGTTCCAGTTCCATGTTGTTCTACCCTTTTAGCAGATGTAAAGGTCTATTTATTTCCTTCTCGGTGCTTTCTAGGGGTGAGTGTTCTTTCACCCCTAGTAGAATTTAATGAGAAGCTTCCTTTTGAGCCTAGTGGTCCACTATAGTGAAGTTGGGGTTGTTGTTGGATCCTTCATTTTGGGGTTTGGAAAGAAGATGATTGAGAGAAAAGTTAGTTGCATGAGATTGTTGGACATTGGGGGAGAGATGTTGTGTTGGTTTATTTGATTTCTGTTATAGAGAATTATCTACTACCATAGTTGGGTTCCAAAGTTCGTCAATCCTTGGTTCATCGTTTCCATTGTTACTCGTGCAAGGAGGGATGGGTTTTGCATTATGAGATTCACTGGTTGTTTACCGAAGAAGAAATTTTCGGTCAGACCCTGCCCCTGTAATTCCAGTTCCAGCCACGATGCCGGTGTGTGGTCTGGCAGTAAGGGTGTGGTGGTGATGATAATTGGCAGTAAGAAATTTTCGGTCAGACCCTGCCCCTGTAATGCCAGTTTCTTTGGCTTTGTTTCTTTAGGTTTGATTGGTGGCTGATTTTGTTATAGAAGCCATAATGGCAACTCCTAAATTTGGATTAAAATGGGTTTTCGTTTGCACATCTTTAATATTTGCGAGTAACATCGGGAAAATATAATTAATGGTAAATACTTATGACGAGACGGAAAGTGTCCTATCACTTGAGATGGTATGCCAGTTTCGCAAGTCTTGCACTTGATTAGTCATGGATTGTAGTGGTATTTCTTCATTAGAGAAATCTTTTTGGGGGTGGATAGGTATTGAGTAGTTACTGTGATAGGATGTTTTAGCGGGTAGTATTTTCATTTTGGGGTTGAGTCCATGTAGTGGACTTAGGTGTGTTGTTGTGGGCCAACACTAGACCTTACATCACACCCCCCCAAAGTAAATTATGGGTTTGTGCCTCTTGCAATGAGGGGCGCTTTTGACAAGTTTGGTCCTTGATTGTAGTCCTGTCCAAGTTGATGTAGATCTCTTCAGCACTAGGCCCCTTCTTTCTTTTTTGCATTGGATTGGGTTGATCCTGTGGCGAATGGACCTTGGAAAACTAGGTAAAATATTAGTAATCTTCCGATTAGTCTAATTACCATAATCTATGTGATGGTTGGAGTCTCTTGCTACTTTTGCTTGACCTTGGTTATTGATGTTACTGAGCTTCTTCCTCCATGGAAAGCTCATCGTTTTCCAATCTTCTTCCAATGTCTGAGTGTTATTTGCTCCAGAACATTCAAGTTTTTCTGCAATGAAGCTTGGAAAGTCGCGTTATGACTGTATGTTCACTTTATGGCCTATGCTACCACAATCCTTACATAGAATCCTTCGTCTTCATAAACAAGCACTTGTTTGTGGTCTCCAACGATAGCTGAGATTTCCATATGATTTTTCAAGGTATTTGAATACATATTCTCCCATAATTCCCTTTGAGAGTGGATGAGGTACAAATGTCTATTCACTACTAAAAATTCAGGAAAACGACCACAAAAAGCGATCAAAGTTGGTCCCTAAAAAGTGAAAAGCGACCAAAATGCGACCAAAATGACCAAATATTCCGGGTATCAAAAAAAGAGACCAACTTTGGTCGCTTTATTATTTTAATAGTATAAATTTAACGACCAAAGTTGGTCTCTATTTTTAAATTACGTTATTTATTTATTTATTATTATATAAAATATAGCGACCAACTTTGGTCTGTAAATAAAATATAATATTTTAAAATCTGAAAAATAACGACCAAAGTTGGTCGCTTTTCTTTAATTTTTTTTAAACAAAAGTGACCACAATTGGCGACCAACAGTGGTCGCTTATGTTTATAGAACAGCTACGAATTCAAATTTTTATTGCCACAAATAAAAAAAATTGCTATAAGAAGAACTAGTCACAATAATTTTCATAATAGCTAAAATTCCAAATATTTTAGATTCCAAGCAAATTCAAAGTTATACATAAGCTTTTAATAACGTAGCTAAGAATAAAAAGAATTTACATTCCACAATAGATTTCAAGTTACACATAATTGTAAATTTCTAAGCATTATGCACAATTTTTCTACAACACTGTTTCTTCTTTCACTCCTCTGCGGTCTTTAACTGCACCTTATCTTGGTCTTAACTTGTCATTACTCTAACTCCACCGATCTACCTGTCAAATGAAAAAATATTTTTAACACCACGAAGCAAAAATACCTGATCATATATGTTTAACAGGTATAACTAAGTTGAAACTTTAACGCAAAGATGTAAGTTTAATTAGTAAAAATATTGATAAAATTTCAAGCAAACCAAAAACATGTATCGTTAAATATTTTACAATAATTTTTAACAGATAACAAAAGGAAAAAATACAAAGCAACAAAAGAAGTAAAAAAGAAAATTTTGAACACTTTTTAAACAATTTTAATTATCTTCATCCCAATTTTGTAATATTGCTTTTCTGTTCAAATTTTTAATCACTATTTATCATAAATAAGATACAATATCCATCAAATTGCTGGAATAGTCCACAAAATTATACCCAAAAATCCAAGTGAAACATGTATAAAAAGATTTACAAGCCCTAAAATATAGAGATATGAGTTCACCTCTTCTGTTCGAGAATAGAGAAGCGATTGGGTTTTCTCTCGATCTTCTTAGTTTAGCCATGGTTAAAAAATGAAATAGAAAAGTGGAGAAAGGGAGGTGACGACGGGAGAGATAGAGAGGAGGTCAGAGTGTAGTAGGTTTTAGGGATTTTGCTTTGGGCCTTTGTCATTTCTTTACTTGTTGTTATATACTACTATAGTTTTCTGCTTTCATTTAATTTTTAATAAGACACACAATACATCAAATGCAAAAATGTAAAGTGTTAAGGAATATCAGTAATTAAAAAAAACTACCAAAAACCAAAAGGAATAATATTATAAGATATTTATATTTATTAATTCAAGTAGTATAACCAATTAATTTAAAATTTAAAATTCAAAAATAATTAGTTAGAAAAGTAATTTATTTTGTCTTAACAATGCCACTTGGCTTTGTGTGGTTAAGACACTTGTCTTAATGTAGTACTTTTGCTTCTTCTATTCTATATAGGTAATTGTTACCACGATAATGAGCAGCCATAGCAAAAATGAGGAATTAGCTTTGTCAATTTAATTTTGTGGCTAGGAAATTTTACGGATTTGTAAAAAGCCACGCAACTCTAATTCTTGTGGCTGTTGTTAGGTACTAGCCACGAAATTTAGATTTGTAGCTGAGATTTCGTAGCTATAAATGCATTACGTTATAGTGTATGTTAGTGTGTGTATATATATAACACACACACTTCGTGTTGCTTTAACTACATATATAGCATGTT
>ML296828.1:0-44782 GCA_005239495.1 Nicotiana undulata
TTTCTCTTTTCCGCATTCAAGTTTTATTAATTTTATTATCAATGTTGGAAAGATTATTGTTGGAAAAGGTACGTTATTGATGTACGGTGAAACATGTTTCCCACTATTATCCCAGTGTGTGATGAAAATTGGTTGATGCTGATGAATTTAGCATTTTATTTCGTACTAAATGATTCTAATTGCTTTTACAAGTTATACGTTGGCTGGCCTAGCGGGTTCAACGTTAGGCGCAGTCACGGCCTAAAGGGTGGGAATTTGGATCGTGACATTTTCATTCGGAAAATTACCATTCAATTTGATGTATTGTGTAGACAAAGCTAGCTAATAGACTTAGAGAATTGAATTTCTATCGTCAGAAGATTTATTGTTAGTCTAGAACCTAGATGAGGATGTTCTGTTTTGGTTTTCGACTGCTCGGAGAACTGTGTCCAAGCTTTCTTTTATCTTTCTTTTTGAGAGTTTTACTTGGTAATTATATTTGTTTAGTTACGAGAAAAAATACCATCATAAAACCTCAATAACCTTTCATGCCACTATGCAATATCACATTGAACTTATATTTGTAGGGAGTACTCAAAACTGCTAAGGGACTCCCACTCATCTAGAAATGATAGGCAATTGAGAGAGAATAGGGCGATAGCGACAGACACAAGAACTGAAATAGATTAAAAGACTCAAACAATTGGCGTATGCCACTAAGTGCAGCACACACACGATATTCTTTAGTAAAAGGCAAAAGAATAGTTTGTTTTATGCTCAGTGCGTGGCTGCGTGAGTTTGTCACACTGCTTGTGCTAACATTTTATATGTACCAAGAAATTTGGGTTTACTCTTTTTATTTCGATGAGGGAGGCTCTGCACTCTTTTCTTTTTCCAAGTCCTATTTATCTTTGTTAGCATCAAAGTATTGGTCTGCTCATTCTTTTTCTTCTTCAATCTCCTCTAACATTTCCTTTCACTTATGATATGGTTGAAATCTACGTCTCAAATAGAAGCGGCTCACTTATTTTGTTTATTCTGTCTCCTTCATCATTTGATTCATTTGCATAGTATTTAGGCTTTGATTTGTTTTAGAATTTCTTGTTGATCGGGAAGAAATAGATGATCATAACTTGATTACGATGAAATGTTGCATAGGATATCTATAAATCAGAGGTATATGTAGTGTTTATAGTACCGGGTTCATCTGAATCTAGTAGTTAAATTGACTAAAATTGCAACTGAATTCATAACTTTAAAAATAAAACCTATAGAGTTTTTATTTGTAAATTCGAACATATAGATTATCACCAGCTGAAATGTTGCAGAAACTATGTAGAACCACGCATCTCAAATCTGATTGAGTAGAAAAACTTTAGGTGCAGAATTGGGTAGGGGCCGCGCGAACGCAGGCCCCCGCTATCACAAATTATGACGTAGGCTCGACCACTTGGGTCGACCTTAGGCGGGCACCCCTCCAAAGTGCAAGGGAGATCACCAACCTAGGCCATGGGTCTTATTGATCATCCATTGACCCCGTCCAGGTAAGTATGTTTAATGTAGCTCCTTGCCATGGTTCTATACCCCTCGAACTGCTTGTTTTTCTCTTTGCCAGCCGATGAGGGACATCTAGTGCTTAACCTACCCTTCTTATATTCTCTCCGAAATTTTTTTTCGGGTCAATCTCCGAAATAATTTATTGCTATTGAATGTTGTTTATTTCAAGTATAATTAAGATGCTTATCCATATAATATTTTTATGTACAAATTGTTCTACCAAAAAAGTATTAACCTTTTTCTTAAAACGAATTAATAAATGAAATAGAGGGTAAATCCTAACCAAGGGTAATAAGTTCTAGATCGAGGAGATATTGAATAGGATCAATCAAAAATATGAAAGTTTGTGAAGTCGCCAAGATTATAGAGGATATTTAAGTGAGGGTAACGAACTTACGTTCTTATAACCATTTTGTAACACACGATAAAGGAGAGCGAGAGAATGTAGCATTAATAACGACTGAAAGTGGCTTTATTGATTTCATGTTGAAGGATACAAAGATTTAGAAAAAAGTCATGAACTTTCTCTCAAGTCTCCTAGAGGTTCCCCATAGAGAAGGCTTTGAGAGAAGGAGAAGAAGAAGTGGATCCCAGCCCCCTTAGAATCACTCTCTTCTCCCGCATATATACTAGATATTTTTCCTTACCCAACGGTCCTTAACTAGTATATTGTAATCTGTTGTCGGCGTTTCAGGTCGACCTCCCTAGACGTCGTAGCGTATACTACGTCGTAAAGGCTTTCTGGCGAATCGACCTCGGCCATGGCCGTGATGCTCATCGTTACAACGTCTTGTGTGCATAATCACGGCTTAATCACTTTCTTACCGTCCTCTTTTGGGGTCGTTCTCATGCGGCCAGATTTTGACTATAAACCCCTTGCTTTCCTTTTTCCCCTTCAATTTAATATCACACCAAGATATGAAAATGGGCAGAATGAAATTTATTGGAGATTAATCTAGTTTTATGTTTAAAGGTAGAAGTTAACTTTAAAATAAAACTTTTTGTAAAATTGTATTATAGTACTTAACATTGCATACAAAAGCCTATTTTAACTCTTATTGCTTCTGAATACTTTCCTACTGTTAAGAAAAGTATTAAAACTCTTGCCAATTTAAAAATAACTATCTTTTCTCTTCTCAGTTTCCTTTATAGGTAGCATTTTCGTAAAATGTCATACTCTCAGCAGATAAAATTTTCTCTCCAATTATAATATGAATAAATCGTGTAATTCATCTTCAATGACAAAGTCAAATGACTGGCACAGTGCTGGATCCCTATGTAACATTAAAGATTAATAGCTTGTTTGGCCAAGTTTTTTTGGGCCAAAAGTGCTTTTTTGGACAAAAATTGAAGTGTTTGGCCAAGCTTTTGAAAGAAAATAAAATAATTTTGAGGAGAAGCAGAAGAAGTTTTGGACAAACAGAAAAAACACGTTTCTGAGAAGCATTTTTGAGAAAAATATACTTAGAAGCAATTTTCAAAAGCTTAACCAAACACTAATTACTGCTCAAAAATGCTTTTCAAATTAATTAACCAAACACAAACTGATTCTCACCAAGAGCACTTTTTTAAAAAGTACTATTTTCTCAAAATAAAGTAATTTTAGAAGCTTGGTCAAACGGATTACAAAACTAAAATTGTAGAAGGCACTCAATTTGAGAACTCCTCCTAAAATTGGCGTATGCCACTGAATGCAGCGTACACACGGTATTCTTTAGTAAAAGGCGAAAGAATAGATCGCTTTGTGCTCACTGCGTGGCTGCGTGAGTTTTGCAGTCTACTTAAGTAACATTTTATATCTTACAAGAAGTTTGGGCTTACTCTTTTCCTTTACGATGTGGGAGTCAACGATCTCTTCTTCCACTTCAATCTCTTCACTGTTTCTTTCAATTATTCTGTAGCTTGAAGTCTACATTTTAAATATATAATGGATGACCCAATTGACAACATCGGAAACTAAGCAATTGGCAATTATTTAGTTAAGATGCGCGCAAGCCGACTTGAATACCACGGTTATCCGTAGAAAATTAAAAGAAACATTGATTTCAGTATGGCCATTGACGAAATTGTTATACTTGTGTTTTCCGTAGAAAGTATTTTCAGACAACCAACATACTTGTTTTCTCAAAAGTATTTTTCTCATGCCAAATGGACAAAGGGAAAGTTGATTCCTACCGTCTGTTTAGAAAACCACCAGGTAATTAAATTGGTGTAATTAGTAGGATAGTAATTATATAGTCTAGTAATTATACAATATTGTAGTTGCCATGACGTGTTTGTTTGTTATAAAATAATTACAGTGTAATTACAAGTGTACTCTATTATTGCATAAGTATAATTACACAGTTAGATTAAATTAAAATATAAAGTTAATCATCAAAATTAAAAGTTAAGATTTAACAATTTTTATCTAAAGCAGATTATACCAAGGATCGACAAGATGAGCCATTTCCGAGCCGACTTTCAAGATGATGATAGTCCTCACAAGTGCCAAGCCCAACAAATGTGGCACTGTAAGATCATAATGGAGAAAGACACAATTGAACCAGACCGATACTACGCAGGTTGTACATCTTTCTACTAAGGGTGGTTAGAAGACAATTGGGATGGTCTAGGCAGGCCAGGGTTCATCCAAGGCCACACCATCATAGATGAAAAGGCTGTAGCTCAAGTCAAGTATAATCAACTGCGCAAGAGGATCCGTGAATGCGAGAACGAGCACCGCGAGATACACGAGTCCAGCAAGAAGTTGATTGAAGAATGGAAAGACATGGCCGTCAGTACTAATAGAAAGCTAGGATACTTGGAACGAGGCATAGTCGAGCTGGAGGGTAAGTTCATCAAGAGGGTTGAAGACTGTCAAAAGACTGAGGGAAACGAAGGTGGACATCTAGCCAGATCATATCTACTACTAGGACTTCGCGAGCTGGGGAATATGTTCGAGGGAATCAAGGATGCCGAATCTGGGGAGGGTCCTCCTGGGACCAAATATATAGGATTTCCTTTTCCGCTTTATCGATGTAATAAGGACAATGGCCATTAGTGATTTTATTTCTTTCTTAGTGTCATTTTGGATTCGTTTATTCTTGCATCAATGAAATGAGGCATTTTCGCATCTCAGTTCTCCAAATCTATTTGTCGCTAGGCCAACCTCAGGCACAACGAGGCTCCCAAATTAAGACACGCTTTATATTCTCGCACTATGTGTTTAAATATCGCAATACTTTTTCATAATCCTTACTGACTTGGCTACCTTATGTTTTAGTTTTTGTTTTCTTTTTTTTTATTATTCCCCTCCCCAAAGGTTGGTTCGTGCACTCTGGCATCATCGTCATACCATACAAGATCCAGGGGCCCTCCACCCTCTCCTCCTCCTAGTCCTCTCAAAGGAAAAAGCAAGGGCAAAGGAAAAATGGAAGACTCGGGCAATATCAGTAAAGATACACAGCTGAACGGGTAGAAGCCGCTGACGGCCAAGGTATCCGGGTTCAGAATGAGACTATGTCGCAACTTGAACAGAAGTTTTTGAGGTTCCAGGAAGAGCTTGATCAAGTCCGAAATTTGGCAAACCTATCATTCATACTCAGCGTTCCAGACGTCAACTACCCCGATACCCAAAAACCCATACCTCCTCAGAACACCCCGAACAAGCAAAATCATCCCACAATTCACCACCACGCCACTCCACCAAAGAATCAAACTCTTCCAGCACATTGCAATTCCTTCCACACCCCAAACAATACTCCACAAAACTCCACAAAACTCCACAAATGAACACCTTTACACCCAAGCACCAGGCCATCACAACAACCCCATCTACGTGTAGACTATGCCGCACTCCACTCAACCCATCTCATATACACCTGTGTTTAGTGAAAAGGATCTGCTCATCAGGAATTTGGTTGAGGAACTTAAGAAGCTGACCAGCCGGGTTCAAGGCGTTGAGGGAAGCAAATGAGTCGAGGGGCTGAACTATGAAGAACTCTGCATAAAACCCGATGTCGAACTGCCCGAGGGATACAAACCTCCTAAGTTCGAAACGTTTGGTGGTATAGGTGATCCGAGAGTCCATTTGAGGACCTACTGTGATAAACATGTTTGAGTATGGAAGGATGAAAAGATTCGCCTGAAGCTGTTCATGAGGAGCTTAACAGGAGATGCTTCGTCTTGGTACATCAGCCAAGACACCAGGAAATGGTCAAATTGGGTAAGCATGGCATCCGACTTCGTGGATAGGTTCAGGTTTAATACAAAGAATGCACCAGATGTGTTCTACATTCAGAATCTGAAGAAGAAGCCCACAGAAACTTTTCGCGAGTATGCTACTCGCTGGAGATCTGAAGCTGCTAAGGTAAGGCCCGCCTTAGACGAAGAACAAATGAATAAGTTCTTTGTCTGAGCTCAGGATCCACAATACTATGAGCGGTTGATGGTGATCGAGAATCATAAGTTCTCTGATATTATCAAATTGCGTGAGAGGATCAAAGAATGAATCAAAAGCGGTATGGTCACCAATTTTGAAGCCTTACAAGCTATAAATAAGGCTTTACAGTCTGGTGGTGTGTCCAAGAAGAGGGATGTGGGAGCCGTGATGGTTGCACAGAGAACCAAATCCCCACTAAAATACCAAACCTACCAAACACCTCAACTTACATATCAGCCAAGACCTCCACAAACTTACCAAGCACCCTCACCCTCATACCAACGACTACCACCAACATATCAATCATCCTCACCACCTACCTATCAACCTACTTCACCTAGGTATTCTCAGCCTGCTCCTGTTTACCATACCTATAACTCTCAACCGTCCCACTATCAGTCACCCCCTGCACGCTAAAACTTTCCTAGACCTCGACCCAATTTTGACCGAAGACCTCCCAAACAATATACTGCCATCGCCGAACCTATCGACTAGTTGTATGAGAAACTAAAGGCTGCCGATTATGTTAACCTCATCCCTGCCATAACCCCTGAGAATCCTTCCCAGGGGGTTAATCCAAACAAATCTTGTGCATACCACCCCAACATGAAGGGACACACCATCGATGAATGCCTCTCTTTGAAGGACAAAATACGATTCTTGATCGACAACAAGATCATTATGGCAAAAGAATCTACTCCGACGTCTGCAGCAATCCACTCCCAGACCATAAGGGTGGAGGCATCTATATGATCGAAATAGAAGAAGATTGGGAACCAGAGGGGTCAATTGGGTTGATCATAGAGGGTGATGACCCAAAGAAGGCCGCAGTCACTCTTAACTCTATCATAGTCCAGATACATCCATCTGGAGATGCTGAGGTAGTTGCATCAGTGCCTTTCGAGTTTGACGCAGCACCACCTGCAAAGACGCCTGCGCCGATTGAAGTCGAAGTCATGCCCCCGGCGAATGCGCTCACACCATGTGAGGTTGCAGTTCTGCCACCTACTAAGGCACATGTTCCATTCGAAGTGAAGGTAGATGCACCAATTACAATGGCGATATCAACCACGCCACCCTTCTACACTAATGTTGTACCATGAGATTATGTAGCTGAGGCAAGAAGGAAGGGCAAAATCAAGATTGAAGAAGCTACTACGGCACATGGTATGACAAAGACTGGTAGAGTTTATACCCTTGAACACTTGACTGAATCAAGCAAACAAGCTTCCAACAAGCCACCCATTATTGAGACAGGCCCAGATGACCTTCGGAGGAAGGTGCATGCCAAAGAGTACTCTGTCATTGATCAGTTGAACAAGACACCAGCTCAGATATATATTCTTTCCTTGCTGCAAAATTCAGAGGCACACATAAATGCTTTGTTGATGTGCTGAATGAAGCATACATGCCAAACAATATTACTAGTGGGGAAATGGCCAATATGGTAGGTCAAGTTCTAGAAAGCCATAAGATCACTATTCACGAGGACGAGCTGCCGCCTGAAGGGTTGGGTCATAACAAAGCCCTGCATATCACTGTGCAATGTGAAGGCTATTTCATCACCCAGATTCTAATCGACGGGGGATCCAGCCTCAATATATATCCATTGAAAACGCTCAAGAAATTGGGCAAAGGGATGTATGAGATAAGGAAAAAGGTAAATGAATGTGAAAGCTTTCGATGGTTCGCAAAGGTCCACCATCGGCTAGATCAGCCTCTGTTTGCAAATGGGGCCCACATGGTTCGAAGTCGATTTCCAGGTGATAAACATATCGGCGTCCTACAACATGTTATTGGGACGTCCATGGATACATGACACTAGAGCCGTGGCATCGACACTCCATCAGGCAGTGAAGTTTGAATGGAACCATCAAGAGGTAATCATCCACGAAGATGGGAGCAATCCTATTTACAGTCGCCAGACTATTCCAGTAGTTGAAGGAAGAAGGAAGATGGCTGGAGAAACTTACCACCACATTAAACGGGTCAATGCCATAGACAAAGACAAATGGTGGGATAGAAAGATAGCGAGCATGATGAACTGGAGAGGGTATGAGACAGGTAAAGGGCTCAGCAAGAATCTCCAAGGAATCTCCAAACCTATAAAGATAAAAAACCATGGCACTACCTTCGGTCTGGGATACAAATATACTTGGGAAGAGTTCAAGAATTGGTCGCCACCATGGCGCGGTCCCTATTACCTATTGGAGCAGCCAATACCACATCTGGAACAAACCTTTTAGCAGGCCGACATTATCTATAGGACAGAGGAGGAAGAAGCACTTGCAGCATTGAGGAACTTGTTTCTGGAAGACGACGACATGGATTGTTGCATCATTCTCGAGGAGGAAAGGGAGGAAGGCCCTTCCATCCAGGCCGTGAGAAGAGGAACATCTCTCAAGAATTGGACCATCAGAACAGCCAGAGCCCGACGAGCCTCGGGGTAGCATGGCTAAACAAGCGTTATTCATTGTCTTTCACTAAATGATTTTCCTTTTCGCATTTTTATTTCTGCAATAAGAGCTTCAATGTTCAAAACATTTATTCAATTTATCAAAAGCACTTTTACGTTTCATGAATCAATATTTATAACTATCATTTTTTCCTCATTACTTTATCTATACAACATTACTTGTCTTGATGAACCGATGACTGTGACATGCAACGAGACAACACAACAAACGGACATTGATTAGGAAGGAGAAGATGATACACCTGACGAAATTGTCAAAGAAGTCGAGAATTTTGAGAACAAACCTAAGTCCAACCTGGACGAGACCAAAATTGTCAACCTAAGAGATTCATAAAATGTCAAGGAAACTAGCATCAACATTCATTTGTCGCCATCAGAGAAGAAGGAATACACAGAATTTTTGAAGGAGTATGAGGACATATTTGCATGGTCGTATGATGACATGACTGGTCTAAGTACGTCCATTGTTGCTCATAGATTACCAACCAATTCAATGTGTCCACCAGTAAAGCAAAAGCTCAGAAAGTTCAAACCCGACATGAGTTTGAAAATTAAAGAAGTTACCAAGTAGATCAACGCCAAGGTACTTAGGGTAGTAGAATAACCGACATGGTTAGATAACACCGTTCCAGTGCCAAAGAAAGATAGGAAGGAGAGCCTGTGTTGACTACCGGTATCTTAATCGGGCCAGTCCAAAAGACGAATTCCCTTTGCCAAACATACACATCCTGATTGACAATTGCGCCAAGCATGAGCTACAATTATTCGTGGATTGCTTCGCTTGTTACCATCAGATCTTGATGTATGAGGAAGATGCTAAGAAACGGATTTCATTACACCATGGGGAGTTTACTGCTATGAGATGATGTCCTTCGGCCTGGAGAATGCTGGGGCCACCTATATGAGGGTTATGACCACTATCTTCCACAATATGATACACAAAGAGATCGAGGTATATGTGGATGATGTCATTATCAAGTCCAAGATAGCTACCAAACACATAAAAGATCTGAGGAAGTTCTTTAGTAGGCTGTGGAAATACAATTTGAAACTATACCCCGCCAAGTGTGCATTCGGGGTTCCTGCTGGGAAATTGCTCGGGTTCATTGTTAGCCGTCGAGGGATAGAACTGTATCCGTCAAAAGTCAAAGCCATCCAATAATTACCACCGCCAAGGAGCAAGAAAGATGTGGTGAGTTTTCTGGGACGCCTTAACTACATCAGCCGGTTCATAGCACAATCTACAGTTATATGTGAGCCGATCTTCAAGATGCTGAATAAAGATGCTGCAACTAAATTGACCGAGGATTGTCAAAAGGCCTTCGACAGAATTAAAGAATACTTGTCAACACCACCGGTCTGGGTACCACTTGATCCAGGTAGACCTCTGTTACTCTATCTTGCAGTATTAGATGGAGCTTTCGGCTGCGTTCTGGGGCAGCACGACAAAACAAGAAGAAAAGAGCAAGCCATTTATTATCTGAGTAAGAAGTTCACTCCGTACAAGGCAAGATATTCTCTACTGGAACGCACCTTCTGCGCTTTAACTTGGGTAGCCCAGAAGCTGAGGCATTACTTCTGTGCCTACACAACATATCTCATATCGAGGATGGATCCCTTGAAGTACATTTTTCAGAAGCCCATGCCCACTGGAAAGCTCGCCAAGTGGCAAATTCTGCTGAGTGAGTTTGACATTGTCTATGTGACTCAGAAAGCAGTCAAGGGACAAGCGTTAGCGGACCATCTTGCCGAGAACCCCGTGGATGGAGAATATGAACCCCTGAAAACGTATTTTCCCGATGAAGAGGTATCCTTCATAGGAGAAGACATTGCAGAATCCTATGACGGTTGGAGAATGTTTTTCGATGGAGCGGCAAATTTCAAAGGAGTCGGCATTGGAGCTGTCCTGATATCAGAAACCGTCCAGCATTATCCGGTATCTGCTAAACTTAGATTCCCCTACACCAACAATATGGCGGAATATGAAGCCTGCATCTTAGGGCTCAACATGGCCATTGACATGAATGTTCAGGAATTGCTAGTGATTGTTGACTCAGATTTGCTAATACACCAAGTACAAGGAGAATGGGCTACCAAGAATTCCAAGATAATGCCATATTTTCACCATGTGCAGCAATTGAGAAAGAGTTTCACGAATATAGAATTTCGGCACGTCCCCAGAATTCAAAACGAGTTCACCAATGCGTTGGCCACTCTATCATCTATGATTCAGCATCCAGATAAGAACTTCATTGACCCTATTCCGGTAAAGATACATAGCTAGCCAGCCTACTATGCCCATGTCGAAGAAGAAGCAGACGTAAAACCATGGTTCCACGACATCAAGGAGTACTTGAAAAAAAGAGAGTACCCAGAGCCTGAAAATCACACTCAGAAACGCACACTCCAGAGGTTGTCCAACAACTTCTTTCACAGCAGAGGAATCCTGTATAGGATGACCCCGATTTGGGATTATTGAGATGTGTCGATGCAAAGGAAGCCTCCAAATTACTTGAGGAGATACATGATGGGACCTGCGTCCCACATATGAATGGTTTTGTCTTGGCTAAGAAAATACTCAGAGCCGGTTATTTCTGGATGACTTTCACGCCCCAAAACCGAGGGACTAGACCGGCGCCTAATCGGATGATCCCGGTCAAGCGGACCTAGTTTGACTTTCCTACCCGACGCATTGCCCCGTGTCTATAATATAAATTGTTCCATATGAATTAGCCAATTTAGATTCAAAGTACGACTTACAACATAAGTTCATTTTCCTCTTTTAAATTTCAACATTTGATAATCCAAAAACATATATAATACATACAACTTTTCCAATACGGACCACGATTTCGACCGAACACCGCTACTGCCCAAAATAGATATATACAACCAACATAATATCTATGGAGCCTCTAAGAGTACTAAGAGTTTTACCTAAACTTGCCGGAATCAAGACCCCAGCTATACCTTTAATGACACAACATATACAAAAAAAGACGGTATAGACTACACACGGCCCCGAGAGGAAGTGGGGCTCACCAGAACTGCTGAAGGGATGAAGATGAGGCACCACTATCGGTGGACTGAGCTACTTGCTATGGAACCACCTACATCCATATAAAAGATGTAGCGCCCCCGGCATAAGGGACGTTAGTACCGTTGAATAGTACTAGCATATATGAACAAACTTTACTCTAAGTAAAATCAAACAATGCACAGATAAGAGACTGTTAGAGAAACCAAACAATAACTGCACAAAGATACAAAAAAAACACAATTGAGAGTTTCACATATTCTTATTTCAACACAATCATATTCCACCCTTATTCCTTCTTAACAACCCACCCTTATTTCTTCCTATTGCGGCGCGCAACCCGATCCCACCCGAAAATCACATTCCAGCCTTATTACTTTTGTTGCGGCGCGCAACCCGATCCCATCGTACAATCACATTCAACCCTTATTACTTCTCACATATCACCCTTATTCCTCCTGTTGCGGCGCGCAACCCGATCCCACAATACAATCACATTTCATAGCAGCAATAACAGCCCACAATTCAATCACAAGGCTTCATATCATCAAGAGTATAATTTCATAACAACCAAACAATCACGTGTTCACAATAGTTTTTACCAAACAGTAAATCATGTACGGTGTGCCATAATCATTTAGCTTAATATAATCAATCCACATTTACTTCCCATCATTTGTAGCAACATCAACCAACAATTCAATCACAAAGATTCTCATCATAAAGGACATTCATTCGTAACAACCAAATAACCATAGGAAATCAAGGCCACATAAATGTCTACCAAACAGTGAATCAAATGCGGTATGCCATCAACATATAGCTCAATTAGTTAAATCCACATTTCCTTTCCATTATTTACTACACAGTATTTAGCACTTAGATACATTCAACAATTGGATTCGTTATCATTTCTTTCGTTTGGAAGTACATCCTTTCATACCAATGTATTCACCATTTATCAAGCTTTGCACATGATAGAGTAAACACAAGAATCACTCTTTCACAATCTCATATAGCATGGTGGCATAACAATCAACTAGGACACTCAGAGAATAGAAACTTATGTCCCAACACATTAGAACAACCAATTCACATATGCATAAGCCAGGAACTCATACCGAATGCTCGGACACCAAGAAGGTGACTCTACGAAGATTAAAGTTAGCCAAACATACCTTGAATCGGAATTCCCTTTAATTTCTACCATAATTTACCGAACCGTCTAGCACCGTCAATCTAGTTCACAATGCGACACATTTATCTTAGAATTAGGAATCTTGAATTCATTTGGGCATTTTATCAAACACTATGACCCCTTTGATTTCTAATCCCCTTTTTAATGAAAATTACTCCAACTTACTTCCCCTTCGCTAGATTGTTACAAGTCATGTACATGCATGCAAGGTCTTAGCTTTTATCTCAAGAACCAACCTATGTGTGTTTTATTCTTAACTAAACTCTGAGAATTTGGGGAAGTAGGGTGAAGACTTACCTCTTGTGGTGAAGAAGACAACGACTACTCAAAGATTTCCAAGCCTGAGCAGAGGTGGTGGACTGATTTGATGAAGAAGATGACTTTCTCTTACTAAACCCACTCTCCCTTCTCTCTATTTTAGTAAGATAGATGTTAAAAATGAAGGGGAGGGGTGTTTTATTAAACTAGGGGCCGGGTTTTAAAATCAGAAATTAGAAGCCTCGAAGTAGGAAATGCGGTCAGGAATGCGATCGAATTCCTGCTATGCAGTCCGCATTCCTGTCGCATAAAATGGCCCTCAAATGGGCCAAAATGGGAACTAGACTGCCCAGGTATGCGACCACTATGCGATCCGCATACCTGTTATGCGATCGCATAATGTGTCGCATAACTCCCTCCGCAAGAATGAAGGTGCAAGAATGCGACAACTATGCGGTCCGCATTCCCAAAATGCGATCGCATTTTGGGCCGCATAGTTGTCCTCAAATTGGATAGCATGCTGTCTAGGTAAACGACCACTATGCGGTACGCATACCTGATCGTGGCAGACTTTGTCCGCGACCGTATTGTTTGTCGATTCGGAGTTCCAGAATCAATCATCACCGACAATGGTTCCAATCTCAATAGTGACCTGATGAAAACTATGTGTGATACCTTCAAAATCAAACACAAGAATTCCACAGCATACAGACCTCGGATGAATGGAGCTGTAGAAGGCGCCAACAAGAACATCAAGAAGATATTGAGGAAGATGATACAGAAGCACAAACAATGGCATGAGAACTTATTATTTGCTTTACTGGGATACCGCACCACAGTCCACACGTCAAGCGGAGCAACCCCTTACATGCTAGTTTATGGTACATAAGCTGTCATTCCCGATGAGGTAGAAATTCCATCATTAAGAATCATACAAGAAGCTGAGCTCAGCGATGCAGAATGGATAAAGAGCCGTTATGAGCAACTGTCCCTCATAGACGGAAAAAAGGATGAATGCAGTATGTCACGGGCAACTCTATCAGAATAGAATGACTCGGGCTTTCAACAAAAGAGTCAAGCCTAGACAGTTCACACCGGGGCAGCTGGTGTTAAAGAAGATCTTTCCACATTAAGATGAAGCCAAAGGGAAATTCTCTCCCAATTGGAAAGGTCCGTATATGATTCACCGAGTGTTGACAGGAGGAGCACTTATACTTGCAGAAATGGACGGAGAAGTCTGGCCGAAGCCAATCAATTCAGATGTAGTCAAATGCTATTATGTGTAAAACTTTATGCTTTTACTAAAGATGTAAATTTAACTACGCCTGACCCGATTCCCGTTTAAGTGGTTATACGTAGGCATCCCTATGGGTTCGGTCACAATTCAATAAAAATTCTTTTTTCCCCACAATTGGAAACTGGGGCAGAATTTTCAGGAGGACCCTCAAAATTCCAAAGCAAGTTCAGCCGATCGCCGCATGTGCAACAGTCAGGAGCCTCAGCCCATCAAACTGGGGTAGAATTTTGAGGAGGACCCTTAAAATTCCGTAGCAGGAGAGGTTGCAATGTCTTGAACCGCGTCACGGTCATTGATTCATCTAAAACTATTTTAAATTATATGTTTGTAGTATATTTTCACAAAAATCATTCATATTCTTGAAACAACTTTGTTTAGCAAACGCTACCCCAATGATACGAACAATATCATTAGACCAAGCAGTACAAGTCAAGCAAAGTTAGCAGGGATACGAAGCAACCTTCCCCATTTACAAAACTCGTGATTTTTCTTTGGATGCAGGCACTAAGATTGCAAAAGCTCAAAACATATTGTCCGCCCAAAGGACAAACATTGTTCAAAGATACGATTCTCAAAACCATCGCACCTGCCGACATTTATCACCAGCGCAAACAAATGATGCTCCATAATCACAATGCTCACAACAGTCACATTACCGCAATTTATTACCAACTAAGAATCCCTACTGCCATTTATTTAATCCTACATAAGGCTACCTTTCTGCCTTCCGAGACTAAGCTTTGTCTCCATCTGCATAAGGTTAAGCTCTACCTTCATCTTGCATAAGGCTACCTTTCTGCCTTCCGAGACTAAGCTTTGTCTCCATCTGCATAAGGTTAAGCTCTACCTTCATCTTGCATAAGGCTACCTTTCCGCCTTCCGAAACTAAGATCTGCATCCATCTGCATCTGCATAAGGCTACCTTTCTGCCTTCCAAGACGAAGCTTTGTCTCCATCTGCATGAGGTTAAGCTCTACCTCCATTTGAATACGGCTACCTTTTTGCCTTCCACCTGCATAAGGCTACCTTTCTGCCTTCCGAGACTAAGTTCTGTCTCCATCTGCATGAGGTTAAGCTATACCTCCATCTTGCATAAGGCTACCTTTCTGCCTTCCGAGACTAAGCTCTGTCTCCATCTGCATCTGCACAAGGTTACCTTTCTGCCTTCCACCTGCATAAGGCTACCTTTCTTCCTTCTGAGACTAAGTTTTGTCTCCATCTGCATGAGTTTAAGCTCTACCTCCATCTTGCATAAGGCTACCTTTCCGCCTTCTGAAACTAAGCTCTGTTTGCGTCTGCATTTTCATAAGGCTACCTTTCTGCCTTCCGAGACTAAGCTCTGTCTCCATCTGCATCTGCACAAGGCTACCTTTCTTCCTTCTGAGACTAAGTTTTGTCTCCATCTGCCCATGTCATGGCTTGAGGATCTCTCTCAACTTTGCATATCATTATTCTTCCGAGACTAAGCTCTGTCTCCATCTGCATGAGGTGAATCTCTACCTCCATTTGCATACAGCTACCTTTCTACCTTCCACCTACATAAGGCTACCTTTCTGCCTTCCGAGACTAAGTTCTGTCTCCATCTGCATGAGGTTAAGCTCTATCTCCAGCTTGCATAAGGCTACCTTTCTGCCTTCCGAGACTAAGCTTTGTTTCCATCTGCATCTGCACAAGGCTACCTTTCTTCCTTCCACCTGCATAAGGCTACCTTTCTTCCTTCTGAGACTAAGTTCTGTCTCCATATGCATGAGGTTAAGCTCTACCTCTATTTGCATTCGGCTACCTTTCTGCCTTCCATATTCATAAGGCTACCTTTCTACCTTCCGAGACTAAGCTTTGTCTCCATCTGCTGGTTAAGATCTACCTCCATCTTGCATAAGGCTACCTATCTGCCTTCCTACCTACATGAGGCTAAGATCTGCCTCCAATTTACTTTTCCATCGAGACTAAGCGATGTCTCAAGCATTATTTACTTCGCTTTTCTTTCGGGCTAAGCTCTGCCCTTTAATTCGCAAGACTAAGCTCTGTCTTGTCAGCATCATATTACTGCATTTCATGGTCTGAAATATCGCCAACTCGTCCAAAGGCGTCATCGTTCAGAGGCACCATCTTCATGGCCCGAGAACACCATGTCATGGCTTGAGGATCTCTCTCAACTTTGCATATCATTATTCAAAGGCGTCATCGTTCGGAGGCACCATATTCATGGCCCGAGAACACCATGTCATGGCTTGAGGATCTCTCTCAACTTTGCATATCATTATTCAAAGGCGTCATCGTTCGGAGGCACCATATTCATGGCCCGAGAACATCATTTCATGGCCTGCGAATTCCTCACCAGACAATTCATGGCCCAGGACGTCATGGTCTGAGGACGTCATCCTTAACCGTCCGAAGACAACGTTCATAGTCCGACGGGAACTTGCATCATGTTTAAATTTTTGCACAATATGCACTTGTATTATTTTATTTGCCGGCAACCCAGCAGGCGACGGCTATTCCAGCAGGAGCGGTCCCGCTCCAGTTCTCCTAACCACTCCCGTAAACCGTCCACTCATCCAGCCTTATATGTTGCGCCCGTTCTTGTAATAACTTCATCGGTATACCTCGCCTATGAATCATGAACTACATACGGCCTGATTCCTGTAAAACCAAGGATATGTAGGTAACTCAGAAGCCAGGGTGTAGCCTAAATCTTTTCAAACCGTTTCGCTCGGTCACAATTGGCAATCCTATCTTTACCCGACAACTCTTTCATCCTTCCCGGGTAAAGAGGGGCAGTTTTTTATACCCAATTTTTTTCTATTTTACATATATACCTTAAACATCAGGTCTTTATAACAATTGGTATTTTTCTATAATTTTCTCACATTTTTATTAATTTATTGTTATTTTTTATTTATCCAGTATTTTTATCTCTAAAAAATGATTATAAATTGCATCACAAATGATTTCAAAAACATTTCTTGATTCAATATATCATTTTGGTCCTATTAAGACCAAACTATTTCATAGTTAGCCAAACTGGCACTATTTGGCTATAATTGCAGTAACTTGGCAATTATAGCCTAATCACATATTTTATGCTATTTTTACTCAATAACTAGTCATTTATATTTTTAAATACTGATTAACCATTTTAAGTCACTCTATTAAGCATCAATTTCATTTTTTTAGTTATTAGCCATTTTTATAAATTATTCATCCATTTTAATAGGCATTTAACAATTAGCCACTTTTATTTTTAATTCTAGTCTAATTAATCCGGACCCCTAACCCAATTGATTAGCCCAGTTACCTAGCCCAAACCTAAATCCTACCCGGCCGAATCCCTCACTCAATCTAAACTGTTGATTAATTCAAATCAACGATCCAGATCCCATCTTTCCATAATTAATCCCTTAATGACTACACCCCCCCCGGTCACATTTTCCCCCTCTCATTTTCTCGACTGTCTCTCTGAGTTCTCTCATCTCTCTCTCTAAACCCTTCGTCTACGAGCCCTGTCTCTCCCTTCTCCGGCCACCTCCTCGCCGGAAACGATGGAGGTTCCACCTCTCACCAGCCTTATGGATCCATCATTCACACTCATGTCACAGTTTTGAGGCTCTCAAGTGACCCAGATGTGGTTCACTCCTATCTCCGGTCTCATGCCATCTTTCCGGCCGTCTATGGCCGTTCGAGTAAGATCTTTACACTTTCTGGCCAAAGGTCGGTAATATTTGGGTTTTCTTCTCCTTCTATGGGTTTTCTCTGGAAACCCTAACTTTAAAATCTTCTGATCTTTCTAGATCTATAACGGATCTATGTGTATCTTAAAGTTTTCACATGTTTTCCTCAAAAAATCTCTTTGTTTTCAAACGATTTCCTCACTTTCAAGACTAGGGTTTAGAAACTTTTTTGCAAAACGATTTCTTTCTAATTTTTCGGCATTACCTTACGATTTTAGCATGTTTAAACATCACCTGAGCTTTTCCTTTTTGTTCGATTCATTTTGTTAAAAAGCCCTAATACTTCTAGGTTCGATTTGATATTTGAGTCTATTTGCGATGTGTTTGCGTGTCTCTCATGAACATTCTAGGTTTTCATGTGTGTTCTATGTATTCTTGCACCTCCTGCTCTAATTTGTTGTTAGGTTTTCTGATTCTCTACTGTTCCTCTAACTATTTTCTTAAGGTTTCTCTGATTTTTGTTCAACATGTGCTATTTATCGTTTAATAGGCTTGATTATTTGTTGTATCGATTCTTTTTACATAATACTCTCTACTGGTTCTGTGTATTCTCCTTAGAGTTGTGATATTCTCCTTAAAGCTGTGATTTTGTGTATTTTTCTCACAACTCTTTAATGATTTTCTAATTACTTCCTTACTTGTGTGATACTTCCCTTAATTAGCATCGATTCCATGTGATTTTAATCTCATTCGTGATTCTTTTGACTAATTTCTAGAATTAAATTGTACTCTACCTTATTTTATGCGCACAAATATGCTGTCAACTATTTAACATATATTTTCCTTAATTGTGTATTATGTACTTAGACCTAATTGCATGCCATATACTTTACCACTCCTATTAGTGTAAAAATCAGTGTTATAATTGATTCTTTTCCTTGTTTCGTACAATTATGTCCGTTTGAACCATGACTCCCTAATTAAAGGGAGTCCGGGTCTTAATTGATTTCGATGAAGATTATTTCCATAACTATGCTAAATTAGTACTTGTTACCTTACTTCTCTGCCTGTTTTAAACTATAAATACCTCTACTCTCTCATTAACTAAAAAAAGACGAAGACATTGTTCTGAACCCTCTCTCACACACATATACATTCTCTCTTGTTATTCTTGATGGTTACTTGTTATTCTCAGTCGGCTGCACGCCAAGACTGAGTAATTATACACTCTATTCTACTGTTTTTCACTTATTCTCTCTTAATTGGTATGTTTTCAGTTTAAGTTTAAAGCTTCCAAAACAATATGTTTCAGTTTGTATTGCAATTCCTTTTGTTTCTACTATGTTTTTTACTTATGGTTCTGTTTCTTACCTTACAATTAGCATGCCTATTGACTAGTATACCAATGTGATTACTCTTTCCCCTTTAGTTTCAACATGTTTTACTGCCTTCTTATATGTTTACTAGGACTATGCCTTACCCCTGATCCCCAACACACTATAAACATGTATTTGTGTCACTTAATTACATGTAATTCTGAACATATTGTACTCATGAACCCTTCCCCTAGACCTATGTGTAACTCTGTTTGTTATGTATTTCCCCTTTGGTATCCCTCAATCTAATTCTGTTAAGTTTCTAGCCTGAACATCTTTATGAAAATTGTTTAGTGGTTGTTAAAGTTCTGTAATACCTTAATATCTCTCTGGGGGTTAACTTGTACGCAAATCTATCTTTATATGTGACCTACTTTTCCTCAATCCCCTATTCCCTGTTTGTGTCTGTCTCCTTGCACTATTTATCCTGTTTTGATTCTGAGTTGCTGACTTTCCTACTCCCTTTCTTTCAAACTATTTTCACTAGTTCAAACTCTCTTGTTGTTTCTAAAATCTATTTTTCAAATAACCTATTTTCAGAAAACTGTTTTCAACTCAATTCTTTTAAAAAACTATGTCAAGCACTCTCACATATACTCTTAGAAGTCTAGGTTCTGCCCCTTTAATGTGTGACTGCTTTGGGATCCCTATGAGATCCCTCTGAATTCTGGCACATTAGAGCTGGCCCTTCCACACTGCACTTGCTCAGTTTGGTTATGAATCTGGGTGTGAGCACTGCCCGGGATCCCTTGAGATCCTTAGGGATCTCTAACACACCTGGATCATGTGAAAGGCTGTGAACAATTATGGCATTGAGAAAACTTTGGAGATTTGGGCCTATCAGTAGGCTCCCTATAGTATAACTTCTTCTTTTCTTATTTCAATTATGTAATTTGTGCAAATGGTTTGTAATAATTATTGTAAAGAACTCTAGGGATGGATAGTAAAAAGGGGAGGGGAAATTATGCATGCTTTAGCTATTAAAAGGGTAGAAAACATGATTAGGTTTATATTCCTATTTGCGCAATAGAAACCATGCTCAAGATTCATGCATGCATTGGAGATCATGTCTTGTAGGACTCATGCTTACTCTTTTCAGCATGTTCATCTTACTGGCATTTAGCAGAATCCTAATATAAATGGCATTTTCTGCAAATCATGCCCTAAGCTGCCATATATGCCTAGAGATCCTGTTTTAGGCTAAACAACATTAATGAACGTGTTATTTTGCATCTCCTGAAACCGTGTTTTAACATTGCAATATTGTACACTTAGAGATCCTGTTTTAGGATAAAACAACACTAATAAACAGGCCGTCTTCAAATCTCTCTTAAAGCATGTTTAAACGATACACACTTATGCATTTAGAAACCATGCTTAGGTTCTTCATACACATCAATCTGCATATATGTGCATTAGATATCATGTTCTTAGGACTGCACTTTAATACACCTAGTCTAACCACTGATGCATGAAAAGGAATAAAACAGTTTCACTTAATTCTCACAACCAACTGGTAGTAACTTATGAACTCTGAACATTTAGACAACATGTTTTAGGTAAATCCAAACAGTCATTTCTTTAAGGTAATCATGGTATACTGTATCACGCCTAGGCAAGCCTTAGGTAATCAACCTTCATAAAACTGAAAGAATTGTCCCTTTGTGTTTACTGCATAAATGCTTAACATGTTAAAAAAACTAGTAGGCAAACTAATTAGGACCTGTCTGAGTCATACAACAAATATGCTATCTGTTTATATTCTGAAATCACCTAGATGTCATGCCTTAGGATTCTGAAGCTAAATATTGACCTTAACTGTGTTTGAGTCGTGCTGCCTATTGGCCTTATTTGTGGAGGTATACTTGAGCCTTTCACCTGCTTTTCTATGCTCCCCTAATTGCAGTCATATTTGTTTTATCTGTCGCCTTAGTATTTCGCCTTTGAACCCAGGGGTCTGCCTAGAACCTCCCTCATAGGATAGAAGTCCTAAACTCTTTCGGGACTATAGGAAGGCATGGGTAACATCACGCAATAGAGGTCGCTGACCAAACATTTGTTTAATTACCTTTATGGGGAGGGAAGGGTAGATATGGATATGATGACTGGTGCGCTAATACCACGTGTAGCCCCTCTTTGAGGAGTGACATACCGGGTATTGCATTGATGTGGTCCATATGGGAAATAACCTAGGACATCCCTTATTCACCATATGCATGTTTAGATTATAACTCTCTCAAACTCTTACTTGGTTATTAAATATTTTCAAACTCAGTAACACATGTGTGCTTAGACTGCGAACCTTTCAAAACTATTTACTTTTCTTAAACATTAATTTCCTATTTGCTATATGTACAAATTCACAAAAGTTTTTTGGCCGGGAACCACAATTGTGGATTCTGAGGGGTGCCTAACACCTTCCCCTTAGAATAATTTCAAGACCTTACTCTATCTATGGTTACCAAATCTTGTCCTTAAATAAAATAGGTGCCCTAACGCACGTTAACTCGTTAGGTGGTGACTCTTCCAATCTTGCATTCCCCCTTTCCCAAAAGGAAACGAGTTGTCCCAATAATGTCAAAGACCATTGACCGACCCCGAAAGGAATTTGGAAAAAGGGGGCGCGACAATATGTTCACCGACAATTGCTTTAGAATATCATAAAACTTCTTGAACTTGCTATCATCCACTCTCCTAACAAGTCCTTGAGGAAACATAGGGGTAGGTCGAGGAATTGGTGTTAGAGATTTTGGGGCCTCTTTTACCTTTTCCTTTACCTCATCATGATGTGCTTCTTGGAGTTTCACTTCTTTGGGGAGCTTTTAAACTTCAACAACAATCGGCACTTCGACTTGTGCCTCAACCTCTTGCTCAGGATCATCTACTCCAACCACCTGTTCATTTTCTCCTTGAAGTACCTTCCCCCGCTTCGCATGGTGATTTCCATGCAATGAGAAGTTGGACCACTTCCATTACCTTTAGGGTTGGCAATTGTGTCACCCGGGAGTGTACCCTTTAGCTTTGGAATTTTCTCTCTTGACAAATCTCGCATTTGCATTTCAAGCTTTTGTATGGAAGCGGTTTGTGACCCCACAAGTTAGGCCATGTTTTTCATTATACTGTCACCTCTTTTTTGATTTTGCAAAATTCTTTCAAGCATGCCCTCCAACTTGGAATTATTTGAAGACTCTTCTTTATAATGCGAGGGGCTAGAGTATTGCCCCTTTGGTGGAACATAGGGGTTTGAACTCCGGTTTGCATAGTTGTTGTTGTTGTTGCTCCAATTACCTTTCCTTGACCCACCTTGATTATTTCGCCACTGTTGATGGCCTTGCCCTTGCGGGTTTGGCCTCCATTGATTTTGTTGGCAATAAACACCTTGAGAATTATGGACATAGTTTGCTTCCTCGCACTCTTGATTCACCATGGGTTGCATGTCTTCCACAACATTTACTTTCTTCGTCTGACTTTCCGTAAACATCTTGGTTAACACATTAATGTTGGTGGCAAGCCCCACAATCACTTGGTCTCTCTCTTGGTTGTCTTTGATCATGTTGGTTAGAGAGGGAGTACTGTATGCAATTCCACTAGTGGTATCTTTCGAATGCCAAGCTTGGTTGTGCTCGGCCATCTTTCCTAGAATTTGTGTAATCCCTAGGAATGTTTTGTCCATGAACGATCCATCTGCCACATTTTTATCTATGGATGGGTTCAATTGATCCAAATCCATGTAAAATTTCTCCAACAAGATTGTTTCCAGAAAAACCATGATTCGGTGACATCACTAAGTATAGCTTGAAACGGCCCCATGCCTCATGTAAGTGTTCTCTTGGTAGTTTTTGGAAGAAGAAGATTTTATCTCTGAGATCGAATTTCTTTCTTTGTGGGAACCATTTGTCTAAAAAAGCACAGATGAGTTCAGCCAATAGTGTATAGAATGAGGAGGTTGATTTTGAATCCATTTTCTCGCCTCTCCAGCTAATGAGTATTTGAATACCCCCCAGTCTCAGGGCATCATCTGTCACATTGTTCTACTTATGCATTGCACACACACCCAAGAAGTTTCTAAGGTGTTGCGTTAGATCATCATCAATAGAGTTTCTGAATTATCCTTCTGCCTTGAGCATTAGAATTAGACCATGTCCTACCTTGAAGGTAGAAGCATATACTCACAGAGGGACAATGACGTTGGTATCCTCAATATATTCCTCATTATCCGCAAAGGGATTCTCTTCTTCCTCATAATCGGCCATGTTTACCTAGCACACCAAGCAAAGTGTTATGGAATACAAAAATATGTAAAGTAAGGTACACACTAATTAGTAATTTCAAAACTGTATTCCCTGACAACGGCGACAAAATGTGATATGCTCAAATTACACCTTAATAAATAGTCTAAAGCGGTCGATGTCAAATATAATAACCCAACTAGGTTGGGGTCGAATCCCACAGGGAATAGGTGTGAAAACATTACTTGAGTAGTGTGAAACTTAACTTAAATCGTAATTCTATTCCGTTAGCTTAAAAGAGTGTTGTAATAGAGTGAAATGAAGACAATTATAATTTTTTAAGATTGTGATTAATTCGATTAAAGAAACCAAGGTTGTTTCCCCTTCAATGGAATGTAATGTTATCGGTGTTAATATGATATATTTCTAATGGAAGGTCCTTTGATATGCAAATGATTTCTAAATGACTACCTAATATTTTTCAATAGTTGGGTAGTATTTCCTCTTTATGATTTTTCCAAATATAAAAGAGTTGCAATTAAGAACAATCAATTTATGCAAAATAGAACCCACTTATTCCTAAGCGATTCTATTAAACAAGGTTTAAAGCCTTGAGTTTTTTATATTCACTTCTACCAATCCCTAACCCACTTTTCCAAGTAAATAAAGAGTAAAATGGCATTTGTTAATGTTTGCAACTACCAACAATAAATGAAGAATGAGAAATGAATAAATATCAACCAACCATTATATATATATATATATATATATATATTCAATGGTAAACAAACATTAACATTACATCCATTTAGGGTCCACAACCTTAGTATTTAAAATTAGCCACTCGTACTAAAATACAAAAATAGAACAATATTTAAAGTCATAATGCTTACAAAAGTGCAAGAATCTTTCTTCTAAAGCTTCCAAAAGGATGAATATTCAATGCTTTTAATTGTAGTCTCTTTTTCAGACAAGATGACCCACAAAACCCTAATAATTCTATTTATAGTGAGCTAAACGTCGGAGCCAAAATCTATCAAAAATGACCCTGCAGAACAGTTATGCAACCACATATTGGTCGCAGATCACGTATGTGGTCCGCATAACTTCAAGTCCATCACATAATCCCAAATCTCTAAACCTTGTTCTTGGCCTCATATCAGTTATGCGGTTCGCATAACCATTATGCGACCGCATATTCCTCCGCAGAAGTGCCTTTTCAGCTTCCTTGAACCCAGTTATGCAGTCACTATGCGGTCCGCATAAGTGTTATACGACCGCATTTTAACCTCTAATTGCCCAGAAATATGCTCCATTCTGCGATGGTTATGCGGTCCGCAAATAATTTATGCGACCGCATAATGCCTCATTTCTTCTCTTTTGATACTTTTTGACTTTTTTCCGCATTTTTAGGTCCTCAAGCCTCATACACTGCAAAACATCAAAACTTCGTAAGAATCGACTCAAAATGCATTGAAAGATGAACTAATGTCTATGTAATTGGTATCAATGTGCCATAATTCTACGGCACATCAGTCATCCACCCAGTTGTTTCATTCAGCGCTTCAAGCATTCCACAGTGCTTTAGAGTGTCGTGGTCCTTACGTGCCTCATTTTGGATAGCCAGCCTACAGTGCGCAACCAGCTCCTATCAGTGCACCTCCTATTCAGAATTATTATCGTGGATATCCGGCCCATTCGGGTCAGTCTCAGCTTCCACCGCCACAATACCAGGATGGATATTTCGAGTGTGGTGCTTATGGGCATATCAAGAAGACTTGTCCGAGATTATTGAGCGTTCTGCCACAACATTAAGGTTCTTGTGCCATGGTTCCAGCACCAGTTGCTGCACCGCCTACTCAGCCAGCCAGAGGCAGGGGTCATGCAGCCAGCGGTAGTGGCCGGACTGTTAGAGGTGGAGGTCAGATCGCTAGAGGTGGAGGCCAGCCAGCTAAAGGTTGTCCCAGGGATATGGTTCAAAGTGGTGGGGCCCAGCCCCGATGTTATGCTTTTCAAGCAAGGCCTGAGGCTGAGTCATCTGATGCGATTATTACAGGTATTGTTTCAATTTGTAGTAGAGTTGCTTCAGTTCTATTTGATCTGGGATCTACTTAGTCCTATGTGTCATCCTATTTGGTTGTGCCCATGATTCTTTGAGTGATCATGTGTATATTTCAACACATTTGGGGGATGCTATCATTGTGGATCGTGTTTATCGTTCTTGTGTGGTCACCATTGGGAGTCTTGAGACTCGTGCAGACCTTCTACTTTTTGATATGGTCGATTTTGATGTCATTCTGGGTATGGATTGGCTGTCTTCTTATCATGCTATATTGGATTGTCACACCAAGACAGTGACCTATCCTTGTTGGGGTTGCCTCAATTAGAGTAGAGAGGGACTCCTGGCCATTCTACCAGTAGGGTTATCTATTATATGAAGTCTCGGTGTATGGCCGAGAAGGGGTGTTTAGCTTTTTAGGCTTATGTTCGTGATTCTAGTGCAGAAGTTCCTTCCATGGATTTCGTGCCAGTTGTTCGTGAGTTTCCAGAGGTATTTCCTGTAGACCTACCGCGGATGCCACTCGACATGGATATTGATTTCTGTATTGATTTGGCTCCGGTCACTCAGCCCAATTCCATTCCGCCATACCGCATGGCCCCACTAGATTTGAAAGAATTGAAGGAACAGTTGCGAGATTTGCTTGATAAGGGCTTCATTAGACCTAGTGTCTCGCCTTGGGGTGCACCTGTGTTGTTTTTGAAAAAAGAAGGATGGGTCGATGAGGATGTGCATAGATTATCGGCAGTTGAACAAAGTCACCATCAAGAAAAAATATCCATTGCTGAGACTTATTTGATTAACTTCAAGGTGATAAGGTGTTTTCGAAGATTGAATTGAGATCTGGCTACTATCAGCTGAGGATTAGGGCATCTGATGTCCCTAAGATAGATTTTCGGACTCGCTACGGGCATTATGAGTTTCTAGTGATGTCTTTTGGGTTGACAAATGCCCCAACAACATTTATGAATTTGATGAACCGAGTGTTCAAGCCTTATTTGGACTCCTTTGTGATTGTTTTTATTGACGATATCTTTATCTACTCTCGCAGTCGAGAGGAGCATGAGTAGCATCTTAGGATTGTACTTCAAACTCTGAGATATAGCAAGTTATATGCTATGTTTTTGAAGTGCAAGTTTTTGTTGGATTCAGTCGCTTTCTTGGGCCATGTTGTATCAGCAGAGGGAATTCAGGTAGATCCTAATAAGATTGATGTAGTCCATAACTGGCCTAGACCCACTTCAACTACGGAGATCAGGAGTTTCTTTGGTTTGGCGGGCTATTACCATCGATTTGTGGAGGGGTTTTCATTTATAGCTGCCCCATTGACCATGTTGACCCAGAAGGGTGCCCCGTTCAGATGGTCAGACGAGTGTGAGTCGAGCTTTCAGAAGCTCAAGATTAATTAGACTACAATATTGGTGTTGGTGTTGCCCACAAGTTGATGATCTTACATGGTATATTGTAATGCATCCCGTGTTGGGCTTGGTGCGGTATTGATGCAGGAGGGCAGGGTGATTGCATATGCGTTGGCAGTTGAAGGTTCATGAGAAGAATTACCTTGTCCATGACTTAGTATTGGCAGCCATTGTTCATGCATTGAAGATTTGGAGGCACTATCTTTATGGTGTGTCGTGCGAGGTTTTCACGGATTATTAGAGCCTTCAGTATTTGTTCAAGAAAAAGAATCTCAATTTGAGGTAGAGGAGGTGGCCGGAGCTATTGAAAGACTATAATATCACCATTTTGTATCATCTTGGGAAGGCCAATATGGTAGCCGACACACTGAGTATAAAGGCAGCAAGTATGGGAAGCCTTGCGTTCATTCCAGCCGGCAAGAGACCGCTTGCATCAGATGTTCAGACGTTGTCCAACCAGTTTTTGAGGTTGGATATTTTAGAGCCCAGCCATGTTCTAGATTCGAAAGTCACTTGGTCTTCTTTGTTTGAGCGTATCAGAGATCAACAATATGTCGACCCCCATTTGTTGGTCCTCAGGGACATAGTGCAGCACGGTGGTGCCAAGCAGGTTACTATTGGAGATTACGGAGGCTTTAGGATGCAGGGTCGTGTTTGTGTGCCTAATGTTGATGGTCTTCGTGAGTTGATTCTTGAGGAGGCCCACAGTTCCCATTATTCTATTCATCCGAGCGCCGCCAAGATGTACCAGGACTTGCAGCAATATTATAGGTGGAGGAGGAAGAAGAAGGATATAGTTGCTTATGTAGCTCGGTGCCAGAATTGTCAGTAAGTGAAGTATGAGCATCAGAGACCCGGTGGTTTGCTTCAGCAGATAGAGATTCCTGAGTGGAAGTGGGCGCGTATCACTATGGATTTCGTGGTTGGACTCCCACAGACTCAGAGGAAGTTCGATGCTATTTGGGTCAATATGAATAGGCTGACTAAGTCAGCGCATTTCATTCCTGTGGCAGTTAGCTATTCTTCGGAGCGGTTGGCAGATATTTACATCCACGAGATCATCTATCTTCACGGTGTGCCCGCGTCTATCATTTCTAATCGAGGTACGCAGTTCACCTCGCACTTCTGGAATCAGTACAACGTGAATTGGGCACGCAGGTTGAGTTGATCATATCATTTCATCCTCAGACAGACGGACAATCCGAGCGCACTATCCAAATCTTGGAGGATATGCTCCGCGCATGTGTCGTAGACTTCAAAGGATTGTGGGATTCATTCTTTGCCCTTACAAAGTTTTCCTACAACAACAACTACTAGTCGAGCATTCAAATGGCTCCCTATGAGGTATTAAACAATAGGCGGTACCGGTCTCCAGTTGGATGGTTCGAGCCTGGGGAGGCTTGGTTGTTGGGTACAGATCTAGTAAATGTGCGTTGGATAAGGTCAAGTTTATTCAGGATTGACTTCGCACAACTCAGTTTTATGTCAAGCGTAGAGTTTGTGATGTTGCATTCATGGTCGGTGAGAGAGTGTTGCTCCGGGTATCACCCATGAAGGGTGTCATGAGGTTTGGAAAGAAGGGCAAGCTGAGCCGTAGGTATATCAGACCTTTTAATATTATTGAGAGAGTGGGAGAGGTGGCTTACCGGCTTGCGTTCCCTCCAGGGTTATCAGCAGTTCATCCGGTGTTCCATGTGCCCATGCTCCGGAAGTACCATAGCGATTCGTCCTATGTGTTAGATTACAGCTTTGTCCAGTTGGATAAGTATTTGACTTACGAGGAGGAGCCGAAAGCTATTCTAGCCCGAGTGTAGTGGAGAGGTCAGCCCGTCGACATAGGTACCTCAGAGTCTGAGTCAGACATGCAGAGTAGATATCCCCTGCTATTCACCAGCCCAGGTACTTTTCTATGTTCGTTCGAGGATGAACGGTTCTTTTAGAGGTGGAGAATGTGATGACCCGATAGGTCATCTTATATTTTAGAACCTAATTCTGTGTTTCGATGTACCAAAAACCTCATATTATCCTTCCTCGATTTGCGTGCACAGTCCGGGTGTTCATTCGAAAGGATTATATGATAAAAACTGATAAAACAAAAAATTTGCCTTAGAAATTCATTAAGGTGACTTCGGTCAACGTGTTGAGAAAACGAACCCTGATTCGTGTTTTGACGGTCCCGGTGGGTCTGTAGAGTAATTTGGGACCTAGGCATATGCCCGGAATCGAATTCAGTGGGCCCTAGCTCGAGTTATTGATTTTTGTTGAAAATTGAAAGTTTGACAGAATTATGACTTTTAAGAATCGACTGTTGCTTGGACTTATTGATACCAGGTCCGTATTTTGGTTCCAGATCCCGGTACATGTCTACTATAATATTTATGACTTTTCTGTAAATTTGGTGAGAAGCGAAGTTTATTTGACGTGATTCGGACGTTTGGTTTTGAAAATAAAGTTTTAAAGCTTTATTGAAAATTTCATTTGATTTGGTGTCCGATTCGTAGTTCTAGGCATTATTTTGGTGTTTTGATCGCGCGTGCGAGTTCGTATGCTGTTTTAGCACTTACGTGCATGTTTGGTTTGGAGCCCCGAGGGCTTGGGTGAGTTTCGTATAGGCTACAGGTGAATTAGACTTAGAAAAATCTGGTGTGTGCTGCATCTGGTGTTTTGGTGCATTGTGCTTCGCGATCGCGAAGGGGATCTGGGATGGGGAGGACTTTACACTAAGCGAACTCGAGATCATGGTCGCGAACGCAGAGCATCAGGGGGTTTCTCTACGCGAACGCGACCCATCGTACGTGAACGCGTGGCTTTAGCTAGGCTGGGCAGGAGACCTGGGGGACTCTATGCGAACACGAGCCCCATCTCGCGAACACGATGGTGAGGCGGTCAATACCTTCGTGAATGCGTTGTGTCTCCCGCAATTAACTAAGTCATTAGGACACATCTCTTCACGAACGCGACAGTGTTCACGCGAACGCGATGAACACTGTCGCCCAACTATTCAAAACAGAACTCAAAATGGGAATCAGTCATTCTTTCAAAATTTTCAAAACTAAGAGACCAAAAGTCGATTCTTCCTTAATATTTTCTTCCCCAAGTTATTGGTAAGTGATTCCAACCCATCTTCTTTCCATTACCCATTACATTTCATGAATTTTCAACCTAAAATCTAGGATTTTCATGGTGGAAATTGGGGGTTTGGGTAGAATAAGGGATTTCTGCATAATTGGAATTTAGACCTCAAATTGAGGTCGGATTTCGAAAAAAATCACATAATCGAGCTTGGTGGTGAATGGGTGAATGGATTTTGGTCCAAACCCCGGGTTTTGACCAAGCATGTCCGGGGTTGATTTTTGACTTTTTTGGGGAAAACTTGGGAAATCCAAATTTATGCATTGTAATTGATTTCTTTTGCAATATTTGATTTTATTGAGTCGTTTGTGGTAGATACGAGTGGTTTGGAGGTGAATTCTAGAGGAAAAGTTGTAATTGAGCATTGAGTGGCCTGTGGAGTGAGGTAAGTGTTGTGTCTAACCTTGACTTGAGGGAATTAGGAACCCTAGACCTATTTGCTATATAAAATTCATGTGAGCGCCGTATATGTGAGGTGACGAGTACTTCATTTCGTTCTTCTCATATTGTATCTTTCTCTGCCTTAACTGTTACATGCTCTACTTGTATTCATATGCCTAATTGCTACTTGTTATACATCGTTGCCCTCTGTTAATGGTATTACTTATTCCGAAGCTTCATTATCTCCTATTAATTGCTTAAGCTGGTTTATTGGTACTTTTGTGGTATATTCTGAATTGGTCTCGTTATGTAGTATTACTTATGTGAATCTTCATGGTCTACAAGCTTCCTATTTGTGTCGGTTTTAAGTTTAAGCATTGTGAAGGTTTTTGTGATTTGAAGTGTGAAATTTTTCTACATACTGAGTAATTAATATTGATATAGTGGGATCAGGTTGCACACCGCAACAAGTGGAATAAAGGTGATATATTGAGGAGGAATAAGGGTGAAATGATATGTACAGTGGGATCGGGTTGCACGCTGCAATAGGTGTAATAAGGGTGGATTGTTTGGTGGAATAAGGGTGAACTGTGATTGTGTTATTGTGATATGATGAGATAGGGTTGCATGCCGCAACACTTTTACTTATATTCTGTTATTTATGTTGTTATGAGGAAATAAGGGAGGACTATGATATGCACGGTGGGATCGAGTTGTGCGCCGCAACAATCTACGTGTTTATGATTCCCATGAACTGTGTTAGCTTTACAGTATTCTTATTTGCACTTAAGGATTGGTAGTATCTGAACATTATTGATTTACTTCTAAGAACTGTAGTTATTTCTTGCAAGTTACTGTTATTTCTATTCTATCTTCCTTTTCTATTTGTATCATATATACTATGTACGAGTTGTAGTGTGAGTGACCCGTCGTAGCCTCGTCACTCCTTCGTCGAGGTTATGCTTGGAACTTACCAGTACATGGGGTCGGTTGTACCGATACTGCACTCTGCACTTCCTCAGCAGAATTTGTAGCTGGTCCGAGTTGATCGCGAGGTTGGCTGCAGGATCCATCTGATAGGAGACCCTAGGTAGACTTGTTGGCATCCGCAGGACCTGGCGTCTTCTTTGATACATTTCATTTTTGTGTTTTGAAAACAATTGTATTTCTTTCTAACAATTTCTTGTAGTAAAATCTTAGAAGTTCGTGATTTTGTGACTCCAGATTCTGGGTAGTAATATATATATTGAGGTTGTTATATATTTTCGCACTCATTTTAATTCGTTGTAGCTTATCTTGTTTTTATTACTGAAGTGCAAAAGGATTTGGCTAATGATTCTCTAACATTGGCTTGCATAGCAAGTGTAAGTTTAGGCGCTATCATGGTCCCGACAGTGGGAATTCCGGGTCGTGACAGCCGAGGGCCTAATTGTGAGGATATTTATGGGATCGAGCTGCACGTCGCATCATGTTTCATTGATTATGCCATGATTGGCTTGTTATAGCACTTGGGCTGAAGGAGACCATACGGAGTCTGTACACACCCCCAGTGAGCGCAGGTACCTACTGAGTGGAGTGCCTAGTGCTGAGTGATTGAGAGGAATGAGTGACAGTGAGGAAAGAGTGATTGTGAGATTGGAGTGAATGGGAGGACTGAGTAAATTGTTCCGAGGTAGCTGTTGTGTTTACAGACCTTGTCTCTCCTTCTCTATCTCCTTGTATACTGTATTTGGGATTAGACTATTATATACCGTGTTTTCCAGACTTGTGATGTATAGATGCTCATGTACTAAGCGACACCGGGTTTTGGGAGTGTTTTATGTCGGTATTAATGAGATTTTTTCATTAACTTTAATTATTATATTTTCAAACTTAAAAACAATTGTGGTTTATTGAGGTTGTCGTCTTGCCTAGTACCAAGGTAGGCGCCACTACGACATGAAGCTTTTGGGTCGTGACAATTAAAGTTAATACAAAAATTATGGTTTATTGAGGTTATCGGCTTGCCTAGTATCGAGATAGGCGCCATCACGACATGAAGATTTTGGATCATGACAAAATAATATACCCATAAGGTTTACACACTAGAGTTGGGTCACAACCTTAGTAAAAATCTAGCTACTCATACTTGGGTTTGAAGAAAAAGAAGAATCGAGACTAATTAAACTCATAAAGAAAGCTTAAAATGATTAATTCTATTGTAAAGTACAATAAAATAAAGTAAACTTCAAAAGGAGGCAAAGAAAAATGGCTACAGTAATTTCAGAGGTTCAAAAATTGACCTAATTTTGTGAAACTCGTCTATTTATACAAGGCTGAAAAATCTCGGACAAAAATACCCCTCAGGAGGTTCTGCGGCCGCACAATTCAATGTGCGGTCTGTAGACTTCTTCATCTGGTAGGAGCTGAGATTATGCTTTTACACAATTCTGAACAGCAGCCGCGAGGCAACATTTTTGCGATTCACAGATTTAGAACAGCAGATGCAAGGCACTCTTCTGTTGTCTGCAATAGTAGGATAACAGCCGCAAGGCAATCTTCTGCGGCAAAACAAATCTTGTGCACTCCGCAATTCACTGAAGCCCTGGACTTGGTATCTCTCTATTCTTGATCCTTAGCCCATATTTTGCGACCGCACAATTCATTTGCGGACCGCAATTTGCACAAATGCCTGCAGACTTTTCCTTCTTAATTTGTGGTTGCATATGGTATTCTGCGGACCGCACATTGTATGCTTTTGTGCCCTTTATTGCCTTGTTTAGACTACTTTTTGAGTCGGATTTCATCTCGGGAGCCTAACTTCTAGCATTCCCGCAATTTTGCACAATTTCATTAGTTTCGGGATCACAATTCAATGCTTTTAGACTAAAACAAAATCTAAATGGAGCTAATAAGTAGTCAAAATCCCCACTTACCAACTCCCTCAAACTTAAGTCTTTGCTTGTCCTCAAGCAAACAATTTATTTCCCCCCTCCAAAAGTTAAGGGTTATTTCAGCAAGTCAAAGGTGAGCTATCCATGCATCAGTTGGGACCAATAATTACCCACACTACTCATGTATTATCAACAAGGCGACGAGTTAAACATTCATGCATATATAGTTCTAATGTGACAATTGAGCATCAAGAGTTGAGTTTACTCATCAAGGACTCTCGCTCTATCATGTAGGTCATTGTGGATCCCAAACTCTTCCTCCTCTACTCTCTGTTTGCCTAGCTCACTTAAGAATTATAGCACTTAATCCAAAGATTTATGAAAGGTTCACTCATCTTTCTCAAGAGAATGTCACAAGTACGACTTCAAGTACCATAAGCTAGCCCCTCATGTAGATCGCCACTAATGTAAGCTCACTTGCCTTGAAATCATATAGGACTTCTTTCACGATGTAGTGAAGGCTTTTGGATTAGGGTTGGATACAATGCGGTTGAATGGGTTCACCTTTCCTGAAGCACTCCATTTTTTTTATTCTCACACTTTGCCATTTCTTTGAGGCACTTTCTTTTCCTTGGGGAACTAGAGAGACTTAGCCTCGCTCTTTCTTGATCATTACATTCATTTTATCCCTCTTTGATTTATCCATGTTTGGGATCATTACCTCTCTCTGAATCCCTTAAACTCTTCAACTTATTCACATTTTTTTGCATTTTTCTTTTTGTTCTTTTTCTTTTCTTGCCTTCCCTTCTCATCATTTATTTTATCTTTTTCTCCCTTGATACCTTTTTCAAGTTTCTCGTCTCTCCCCAAAACATATGTTTTTAGCCAATTGTTGCACAACAGTGTTAAGAAGAGATCGGGTGCCATGAGATGGTCTGGACAAAACAGGTAAAACCTTGTAACATGGTTATCAAATGAGAAAGGCTCAAGGCTCAAATGGGTTGACTAGGGATAACAACATTGGTAGGCAATAGAAAATTCAAATGGGCCAAGGAAATCCTATAATCATTTCTCAAGCCAAGCAAAACTTAGGATTTCGCCGTGAAACACATTCGGGGCAAGTTCTAGACCTTTCTCATGGGTACTTGGACTAGCAACAAAGCATCTCACCCCTCACGTAATTGATTGTTAAAGAGGATAGAGTTGAGGGACCATAATGACCACATTCAAGATTGAAAATCACGATGGTTCGATTTAACCACTCGATGGTTGCCTAAGTCAACACAAGAGTCACAAGGTAACTAACTAGACCTTCTTTCAAAAAACTTGTTTTTATCCATAAGCACGTCGTTAAGTGTGTTGGTATCAAATGAATCATGTTTCACTCTTCGAGCATGACTTAATTAGGTCTTTTTATTCATTACTACTACTGTTATTACCTAAACACCAAAAACGGACTCAATCCCTCAAGAAGGTTGTCACGCCATCCATCAATGGGAAAAGTCACCAGGTTCAGACAATAACTACCTTTGGCACTATGAAAATCAAAGGCTTATTATCTACTAAAAAAAACCAATGAAGCTACTAACTCAAACTAAGAACTAATAACGGAATAAAAATAAAGAAGCTAATAAACAAAAACTACTGAATATACATAATGAGAGAAAGAGAGAATACATACAGAATAAGAAAGAAAAAGAAACTAATGTCAAGTTATTACAGGCCAAATGTTTCAGAATGTATCAAATATCACAAAAATAAACTCCACCCCCGTGAATAAAAATAAGCATTGTCCCCAACGCTTAACAAAATAAGAGTAAAAGAGGGTAAAGAGTGAATAAAACTCCTTATGGCTCCTTGGACATCTCTGTGTCCGTAGCAATGTCAGCCCTCGGTCTCATCCAACTAGATCTCATCATCCTCAGCTCTAGGAGTGACTGGATTAGTGAACATCTGACTCACTGACTCGGCATTGTCGACAGCAAAATCTAGCTCCTCAGACTGGCCAGCTAGTGCCACCGGTGCTGATGGCGCCGCAAGATCTGGGTCTGAAATGTGTGGTCGATCAGCATATCGAAAGGGATATCTCCGGCTGCAACATGTTTAGTCACCTGCCTCTAGAGCTTGTCCACTGACTTCTTACTGGCCTAGGACTTTCTCATCTTCTTTACTTCTGATATTTTATACGTCAATACCACACAATAAGGGGGGAGTGATTTGTGTGGTGTCCAATTTTTGAGTGCAGTCTCTATAGAAGAACTAGGTTCTTCTAGGTGTTCCAACTTCTACAGTTTGCGAAAAAGTAATTGAAAAAATAAAAGAACACAACAATTTTACGTTGAAAACACCTCCCTCAAAAGGTAAAAACCACGACCTACTTCCCAGTAGGATTTTCCCAAACTCTTCACTATATCAATGAGCCAAATAACATTTACAAAATAAACTCTTTTGTAAACCTAAGGACTAACTCTAATCCCTTTGTAGCAACCTAGCCTCTAGCTAATTGCGACAAACTTCAAGTTAACTCTAACTTGAATACTGTGTACCTATTACAATTTGCTTCTAGATAAAGCTGAAAGATACAATATGTAATCACCTACTACACACAACTAGACTCAAAAGACAACAGATGGAACTGGTTCTTTGAGCTGGTTCAAGTAGCTTCGGAGTCGCACAAGGATTCCTCACATGAACTTCTTGCAAAATTGCTTTGGTAATTTTGCTTTCAATTCTTGTTTCACTTTTGTGTATGTGCAATATCTTCAGCATGAATGCTTCAACAATTTATAGAATCAGTAGTTGAGATGTTGTTGTTCAGTTCTAATGCAACTCTTCCTTGGTGGAAGAGTTTGAGTCTATCTCAACTTCCTTGATCTTCCTTTATCTTGATTCTGTCCTACCTGAATGCGAAGTCCATCTCCTTATCAATTTGCAACATTTTCGCTTTGTAGATAACCCCTTAATTCTGGGATGATGTTTCTCTCCTGCGCATGGACTCTTCTCGTGCCATCTAGTTTGCTTGACTATGTTTGCCCTGATGGACCTGGTTCAACTGTGTTGTCATTTGTCATTCTTCAAAACCATGCATTTACTTGATTCAACAAATTCCCCCTTTTTGATGATGACAAACTCTGTGCTTAACCCTGTAAATACTTCAATCCAACATAGACACTTTTTATAGCATTAAGCATTTATCATGCAGAAACCAGGTTCATTAGGTTATAAACATCACAATACTTGGAAAAGAACATATCTTCCCCCTTTTGGCATCATCGAAAATTTGCAAAATGATGAACATACCAGAATATAAATAATTACTCATGGCCATTGAGGCAACTGCAGGTGCAAAGCATGAATTAATCATCAAAAGAAACCAAGAAATGTAAGCTATTTAAGAAACTGAGAAAATGTCAATAACAAAATAGCAAAATTCATTGATTGGATAATTTATTAGGCACCAAACACAAAGAAATAAGAACAGCCACAACCATAAGTCAAAAAACAAAAACAGAACAGAATCAGACAATCCCAAACTGGGTCATAGAAGGTGGTTTTGGAGGCACTGGACACCTAAGGCTGGGAAGGGGTAGGGGTTGTGTTCTTGGCTTGAAGAAGGGAGAGCATTTGTTGCAGAACACCCTCATTCTTATTCTTTTCCTTAGCTAATTTTGCTTTGAGAGCATCCTGCTCTGCTCAACCTCTGTAAGGCGAGTTTTCAATTGAATGATCTCATCATCCTTGACCTCACCTTCATGCACAAACGTCCTGACCTTGCTATTAACATGCATATTCCTAGATGAACCAGGTTCATCCTCAGGAATGTTCACAATGTAGTCATAGGTCAGTAGCGTGTTCTTCCCAAAGTGGTCCTTAGCAGTCGCCATTTCAGCCTTCTTCACTGGCACCTTGAAGTGAGCAAGCACAACAGTTAAGATGAACTCATACGGAATAGCATGTGCCTTGGATCCATTCACAACCCTGTCCAAGAGTTGAATGATGAAGGATGGCCAATTAATCTGCCGACCCTGGTACAGACATTCCATGAGAGTAAGATCCATGTAACTTGCAATATACCTTCGCTCTTTCCTGGGTAGTAAACACTTGATGACAAACTCAAAGAACAGTTTGTGTTGTGGCCTCATTTCACTCTTAAACACTGCCCTTGGCTCCATCTCTTGCTCATTCTCACTGAAAAACCCTGTGATTTGAAGGGAAGAAGGAAAACCATCCAAACTAGGCCACCTTTTCCTGGTGTAGTCATCATACCCCTCAGAAGGAATACCAAGTATCTCACCCAATTCTTTAGCATCAAAAGAAATTTCAACCCCCTGTACTTTAGTGAAACCCTGCCATCCTTGACTTCTGCATTTGCCATGAATTCCACAAGCTCATTTCTTTCCACCCTGTTGTCAAGATGAAGTACCAGGTTCTTCCAACCCTGCACATCCAAGGTGTCCACAAGAAAGATCATCCCAGATTCCTCAAGATCCCTGAACAGCTTTCCCTTCAAAATAGTACGTTTCCCAAAGTTTGTTAGCTTATCAGTATCCCCTCCAGATTCATCTGCTTCTTCTCCACTCCACTCAGCATCATCATTGATTCTAACCTTCTTTGGTTAGACCTGGTTCGCTTGGCAATGGTTGAAGGCTTGGCAGAGACAGAAGCTGACTTCTTTGAAGAAGTCTTAGCCTTCTTGGGCTTTGGTGTCTCAACCTCAACCTGTGCTAGTTATTCCTCCTGATGGACCAGGTCCATCTCATCATCGTCAATATGAACTGCCTCAACAGGATCGCCAACCTTTTCCTTTTCTTTGGAAACTTTCTTCTTTTTGCTCTCCCTTAGAGCTCTTTCCATCTCTTCTTCACTTTGTCTGATAGTACCTCTAGTAGCACGACTCTTAGAGGCAGGAGCATCAACAATTGAAGAGGCCTTTCTCTTCTTGGTTTGTACTAGAGTGTCAACTTTCATGGATTTAGGGGTTCTCTTCTTCTTAGGTTTATAAGTTTCCCCCAATTTTTTCATCAAGTCAGCCATCGTTTCTTCAATAGATGAACCAAGTTCATCCACTGCATGTTGCAGACTCTCCAGTCTTGCTGCTACTTCTCTAGAGTTTCTTCCCCCCTAAGTCCTTGATACCCGCCTCAGCGATCACATGAGCGGGGCCACAGATTGCCAGAGTGGAACCTTCCTTCCCAGTTCCCCTTTCAGAACTTCCTTCTCCCTCTCTCTCAATTTCTGTTCTTTTCCCAATTTTCCTTCTCCTATCAGGTACTTCGCATCCACTACAGACCCAATCAAAATAAACCTGTTTTCATCCATTTCAGGTTCAGACCTAACTTCAGAATTTGCCTTCTCAGTATCAGATGAACCTGTTGCTTCTTCCTCATTTGCAGATTTAAAGGACTCGCTTGAATTTTTAGAAACTTGGTCCTGACTGTCTTGAAGTTTTTCATTCAATTTCCTGGCAAGAGGACCATATACAACTGTTTTTCTGGCTAACATTTTCACTCTACGTTTTGTGGGGGCTGGAGTAGGGATATGTGTAACTGCTAGAACAATTTGGGGAGAAGAAGTGGGTTCAGGAATGGGTTTTGGAACTGTGAATTTGAGGGGTTGAAGACCTAGTTGGAGATTGTAAGGGAGAGCTGTGTATCGATGGAGAATTAGAGCCAATATCTTCATGACCGACACCGCAATCAGGGGTGGTTGATGAAGATGTAGCAGGGGGTGGTGTGGAAGACATTGTTATGAAGATTTTGAGAGAGAAGAGTATTGATCACTTTGGTTGAGAGGAATTATGAACTTGATTCGACGATTATACTTTTGAAGAAGAGAGGTAATGATGGCTATTTAAAGGTGTGGTTATTAAATGCACAATGGGCTTAAATTTTGGTCAAGTGGGAGTCTAATCGCTGTAGGAGTGTCAGTAGATTAGACAGTTATGACTCCCTAAATCTAGGCTAATTAAGATTTGACTGGACTCGTTGGAACGGGTTCATTTTGGGATAAGTATTGATAATTTGAAATGAACCAAATATAGATAGAGTCCTGCTCATGTGTGACTATAATTATTTCAATAAGTGTATAGTGATGAGCACGCACCTTGTCAGTCAGATGAACCAGCAACGATGAATCAGGTTCATCGTGTTAGAGTCTTTAGTTGGCCGCAATTTACAAAGATAGAAAAACATCATTAGTAACCAAAGAATCATATTAACACATGGCAAGAGAGTATGGCATTAAAGACATGATACTGAGCAATGATTAATCTGGTTAGTTACCTAATTTAGTGTTTCTAGCCAGATTCTTTTTTTTCATTTTTGTTTTTCAATTAGGTGATCTTAATCATCCCTAATTCTAACATGTTTCTCTCAAAATTCTCCCTACTTAGTGTTTTAGTAAATATATCTGCAATTTGTTTGTCAGTAGCACATAATTCGATTCAGATTATTCCTTTTTCATAGTTATCTCTTAGGAAATGGTGTCTGACATCTATGTGCTTGGTTCTCTTATGATGAACCGGGTTCTTTGCCATACTAATTGCACTAGTGTTGTTACAGAAGATAGGAATACATCCAACCTCTATACCAAAATCCATGAGTTGTTGCTTGATCCATAGCAATTGAGCACAGCATGAGGCTGCAGCCACATATTCAGCCTCAGCAGTAGACAAGGCTACTGAGTTTTGTTTCTTGGTGGCCCAAGACACAAGGCAAGAGCCAAAAAAGTGAGCCATGCCTGAAGTACTTTTCCTGTCAACCAGGAAACCTGCATAATCTGCATCAGCATATCTTACAAGGTCCAAAATTGCTACCTTTAGGACACCAAATGCATAAGTCAGTGGTGCCTTTAAAATATCTCAGAATTCTCTTCACTGCTGTTAGATGGGACTCCTTTGGATTTGCCTGAAATCTAGCACACAACCCTACACTGAACACAATGTCAGGTCTGCTAGCAGTGAGATATAATAAAGACCCAATCTTCCCTCTGTACAACTTTTGATCAACGGATGAACCAGGTTCATCCACATCTAATTTTGTAGCTTTGGCAATGTGGGTGTCTATTTCATTTGAGTTTTACATTTTAAATCTTTTGAGCAATTCTTTCACATATTTTTGTTGATGGATCATTGTTCCGTTTGAGTTTTGCTTAATTTTCAAGCCTAGAAAGAAGTTTAGCTCACCCATCATACTCATCTCAAACTCACTCCCTATGAGTTTGGAAAATTCCTTACTCAATTTATCAGAGGTTGCTCCAAATATGATATCATCCACATATATTTGCACAACCAGGAGATCCTTACCTTTTTCCTTTAAGAACAAGGTGCTATCAATTTTACCTCGTTTTTAGTCATGTTCTAGCAGGAATTTAGATAGCCGCTCATACCTTGATCTTGGTGCTTGTTTGAGTCCATACAAGGCCTTGTCAAGTTTATACACATGGTTAGGTGTCTCCTTGCTTCCAAATCCTGGAGGCTGTTTGACAAATACTTTTTCCTTTAGGTAGCCATTGAGGAAAGCACCCTTTACATCCATCTGGTGGAAAGTGAATTCCATGTGAGTAGCAAATGCTATAAGAAGTCTGATTGCCTCAAGTCTTGCCACAGGAGCAAAGGTCTCATCATAGTCAATTCCCTCTTCTTGACTATATCCTTGGATAACCAGTCTAGCCTTGTTTCTTGTAACAGTTACATCTTCATCGAGTTTGTTCCTGAAGACCCACTTTGTGCCAATCACTGATCTGTCTAGTGGTCTGGGTACCAAGTGCCATACTTAACTTCTTTCAAATTGATTTAGCTGTTCTTGCATGGCATTTACCCAGTCAGCATCAAAGATAGAAAGTCATCAAACACACACTGATTTTTCAAGGAGGATCTGGTTTTGATTCTGGATGCCAAATCAGTTATGATGTTCTCAAGGGGGTGAGAACTTTGATATCTGTGTGGTTTGAGCACCAATTGTTCACGACTTGATGATCCCATGGTGTCTTGTTGTTGCGGAACAGGATCAGGGCCAAGATCTAGAGTAGTTTGCTGTTGAGTTCCCCCTGTCATGTTGCTTGGGGTAGTTGGACCTGGTCCATCACCTGTTCCATCTTCCATATTTGCTCCAGTTTGCTCACTGCTTCTGACCAGTCCAAGCTCCTCATCTTCTGGTTCCTGTCTCTCAGAAAGAGTTTTAGTTTCATAAAAAACAACATGCACACTCTCTTTTACGCACATAGTTCTTTTATTATATACTTTATAAGTTTTGCTATGTGATGAATATCCCAAGAATACTCCCTCATCACTTCTGGGATCAAATTTACCTAGGAAACCTTTTCCATTGTTGTGCACAAATAACTTGCATCCAAAAGCCCTAAGGTGGGATAAGTTGGTATTTCTCCCTTTAAGTAATTCATAAGGAGTTTTTCTACCAGTGGTCTGGTCATGCATCTATTTATTATGTAGCATGCAGTGTTTATTGCTTCTGCCCAGAAGCTATGGGGTAGTTTGCTAGAAAGAATCATGGTTTAGCCATATCTTCAAGAGTTCTGTTCTTTCTTTCAACAACCCTATTTTGTTGTGGGGCTCTAGGGGCAGAAAAGTTATGATTTATGCCATGTTCATCACAGAATTCAGCAAACTTTGCATTCTCAAATTCAGTACCATGATAAGAACTTATTGAATCTAGTTGATTTCCCAACTGTTTTTGAGTTTTTCTAACAAATGAAGTAAACATATCAAATGCTTTATCTTTAGATGTCAGAAATAAGGTCCAAGTGAACCTTGAGTAGTCATCAACTAGTACCATCACATATTTCTTACCACCTCTGCTCAGAGTTCTCATAGGACCACATAGATCCATATGAACCAGTTCCAACGTCCTGGTGGTACTAACCATTTTCTTGCTTTTGAATGAGGATCTTACCTGCTTCCCCCTTGCACTTGCCTCACAAACTTTGTCTTACTTGAACTTAATGTTAGGAAGCCCAACCACTAAGTCCTTGGAGACTAATTTGTTAAGCTGATTTAGACTAGCGTGACCAAGTCTTTTGTGCCAAAGGAGTGGATCACTATCTAACAAACTCAAGCAGGTGAGTTCATTTTCTGATAGTGTGGACAGTTCTATGACATAGATGTTATTCACTCTTTTCCCTGAAAAAAAAGTCTTGTCAGTAAGCAAGTTAATCACAAAACATTTTGTGGAAGTGAATGCAATCAGGTTACCTCTGTCACACAATTGTGACACACTGATCAGGCTATATTTCAAGCCATCTATCAAGTACACATTCTCAATGGAACGTGTGTCATCCTTACCTACCTTACCAACCCCAATAACTTCACCTTTCTTTCCATTTCCAAAGGAGACATTTCCTCCTTTGAGGTTTTCAAGTGAAAGGAACTGTTCCTTGTCCCCAGTCATATGTTTTGAGAAGCCGCTGTCTAGGTACCTAATTTGGTTGCTTCCTCTCACTTGAACCTACAACAAGAAATCAGGGGTTAGTCTTAGGGACCTAAACAAGTTTGGGTCTTTTTCTATGAGAGAAAGGATGAATCAAGCTTTTTCTGGCCCAATTTGGTAACCAGTTTTTCTTTCGTACAAAACTTTCATTTCTTCGACTGGCCTGCTCTTTTGCAATACATTCAATTTTGTAGCGGCCAGTCTTACCATAATGGGTGCAGATTTTATTCTCAGGAAGAGTGAGATACTTGCTTTTGGGATCCCATTTGGGCATTTGACTCCCAAAGCCAAGTCCTCTTCTATTGCTACTATAATTTTCTTGAATCCATGTCAAGGCATCAGAGGATTTATTCCATTTGCAAGTTCGATCTAATTCGTGTTTGACTTTACCAAGTTCTTCTTTTAGTACCCTTATCTGTTCATCCTTAGTGTACATCTTATCCTTTAGTTTTCCCACATTTTCTGCTAACATGATTTGAGAATGATGAACAATCTTTTTGCTAGTTCCTAGTTTCAGTTTTAAATTTTCAGATTTTAGCTCTAGGATCTTCATTTCAAGTGGATGAACCTGGTTCTTCAAGGCAGTGTTTTCCTTTTCAGATTCACTTACTCTGATTTCCAGGTTCTTGCATTTTGATTTTAACATTAAAAATTCTTTAGAGAGTTGTTCTTTCTCTTTGTTTGTTTCTTCGGAATCATCCATGAAATCAAGTAGCAACCCAGAGAGTTTTTCTTTAGATAGGAACTTTATCCTGTTTTTGAGATGGGATATACTTACCTCTAGTTCTTCATATGATTCCTCATCAGATTCACCAATTGCCATGAGCGCCTGTTCTTCATTCTCACCATCTTCTGATTCTTCGTCTAAGCTTTCCCCCCAAGTAGCACCCATAGCTTTTGTTGTGGTTTTCTTGGGTTGGACCAGTTCCTTTGTTCAGATCTCTCCCTTTTCCATTCCACTTCCCACTTAGGACAGTTCTTGATTTGGTGGTCAGTCTTTCCACATTTGTAGCATCCCTCGTTTGTTGGGCTTTCTGGAGCTTTTGCTTTGTTGTAGTTTCCACCTCTTGAGATGCCCTTTTTCCTTATGAGGAATTTTCTAAATTTCTTAGTGATCATGGCTATCTCGTCTTCCTCCAGATCTGCTCCCTCAGTGATTCTCAATGCTAGACTTCTTTCCTTCTTAGAAGCATCCATTTTCATTGTCTGCCTTCTAAGTTCGTAGGCAGTGAGGTTTCCAATTAGCTCGTCCAACCTGAGGGTTGCCATGTTTTTGGATTCCTAAATAGCATTGATTTTGCTTTCCCAGGAAATTGGTAAGACCCTTATCTGAATCTTTTCCACCCTGTCCTCTTTAAGAATGATTCTTCCAAAAAACTTGAGTTCATTTGTCAGTGTTGTGAACCTCGTGTACATTTCTTGGATTGTCTCTCCTTCTTTCATAGTAAAGTTTTCATACTGGGAGTATAGTAAAGTACCTCTTGATCTTTTCACTTGAGGTATTCCTTCGTGTGACACTTGCAAGGTATCCCAAATTTCTTTGGCAGTGGTGCAGCTCTGAATCCTATTATACTCATCTGGACAAAGTCCACAAAGTAGCCACTTTTTGGCCTTAGCATTTTTCTCCCACTTCTTCAAATCCTCAGCAGTGTAGTCAACTCTAGTCTTTGGCACATCTACTCCTTCAATAGTCTTCTTCATGGTGTCTAAAGGACAATCAGTGACTATGTACCAGAGTTCATAGTCTTCTCCAATAAAGTGGTCCTTCATCCTGTTCTTCCACCAGGAGTAATACTGGCCATTGAAAAGTGGTGGCCTTGCAGTTGAATGTCCTTCCCAATTTCCAGGTGGTGCACTCTTTTGATATTTTCCCAAGGTGTTAGCCTCTTCAAGGATAACCTGCTCCGATACCAATTGATGTTTTATACGTCAATACCACACAAGAGAGAGGGGGGGGGGGGGATTTGTGTGGTGT
>ML296828.1:45002-68615 GCA_005239495.1 Nicotiana undulata
TCGAGTGCAGTCTCTATAGAAGAACCAGGTTCTTCTAGGTGTTCCAACTTCTACAGTTTGCGAAAAAGTAATTGCAGAAATAAAAGAACACAACAATTTTAAGTGGAAAACACCTGGCTCAAAAGGTGAAAAAACCACGACCTACTTCCCAGTAAGATTTTCCCAAACTCTACACTATGTCAATGAGCCAAACAACATTTACAAAATAAACTCTTTTGTAAACCTAAGGACTAACTCTAATCCCTTTGTAGCAACCTAGCCTCTAGCTAATTGCGACAAACTTCAAGTTAACTCTAACTTGAATACCGTGTACCTATTACAATTTGCTTTTAGATAAAGATGAAAGATACAATATGTAATCACCTACTACACACAACTAGACTCAAAAGACAACAGACAACTATTCTGTCCTACCTGAATTCGAAGTCCATCTCCTTATCAATTTGCAACCTTTTCTCTTTGTAGCTAACCCCTTAATTCTGAGATGATGTTTATCTCCTGCGCACAGACTCTTCTCGTGCCATCTAGTATGCTTGACTGTGTTTGCCCTGATGGACCTGGTTCAACTGTGTTGTCATTTGTCATTCTTCAAAACCATGCAGTGACTTAATTCAACAACTTCTTTGCCCAGCTCTTCGATCACTGACCCATGATGCACCAAGGTAGCCATGATGGTGTTCTGGTTCTCCAAGAGCTTCCCCAATGTCTCTTCAACTTACGGGGGAATTTGAGGTGCCTGAATAAAAGACTGTACTGCAATAATACTGGATAAGTCAGACAGCTTTACAATGAATTTCTGCATCCAGTTGTTGAGGCTCACCAATGTCTGGGAGACTCACAGCACAGAAAGTGGAGCAGTAGGCATGGGTGTTGATACCCAATTTTTTCTAAAAATTATTTTCAAACTTGCATATTACATTCAAAATCACTTTTCATAATGAATGGTATTTTCCCATAATTTTTAATATTTTTATCAATTTATTTTCCTATTTCTTTAGTACTTTATATTCAATAATTATTCATAAGTTGTATTATAAATAATTATAAAACGCTTCCCAGCTCAATGTATCATTTTTGACCCTATTAGTATTTAATTATTTCACAAATTACTGATTAGGCATTATTTAGCTATAATTACACTAATTTTGCGACTATGGCCTAATTGTGCACTTATGCCATTTTAATTCCAAAATTTGTCATTTTATATTTTCATATTAGCCAATTACCTTAAATTTCACTTACTTGGCATTAATCTTATATTTTATACAATTATTTTATTAATTATTTATCTATTTAATGGGTATTTAACAACTAGCCACATTTATTTAAATTGTAGCCTAATTCTAACCCAACCCACCTGATTTATGTAACCCACTTGACCTAGCCCAAAACCCAAATTCTTACCCAGCCCAACCCCACAACCAATCTGAGTCGTTGATCAAATTAAATCAACGACCCAGATTGGTGTTACCATAATTAACCCCTAACCAAACCCCTCGACCCCTCTCATTTCCCCATTCGTCTCACATCTCTCTACTCTCCTCTCTCTCTCTAGTCTCTTCTAGAGACCTCTGTCTCTTCAGGTTCCGATGAACCCCTCATCTTCTCCGGCCATCCCTTTGCCGGAGATCTTGAAACCTTCACCCCTTTTGCCTCCCATGGTGTCCTTGTTTACTCCAAGCCTCCAAAAGCTTGACTTCGAGAAAGGTCTATGACCTTTGAGGCTCAAGCCAGTGTTGTTCGAGGTTCTTTTCGTCTTCTCTGAGGTTTTTTGTAAAACCCTATTATTTGAAACTTCCTATTCTCTTAGATCTACACTAGATCCGTGCTTATTACGAGTCAGTATGATGGTTTCCTTAAAGTTTTCTATCTTTCAAGCAGGTATTCACTTAGGGTTTTTAAAACCTTTTCTTCAAAAAAAGATTTCCTCAAAGTTTAAATGGTTTTGCTCATATGCTTAAACGGTTTTGTTAGATATCATTTTTTATCACGATTTATTATGTTAAAACTTTAGTTTTAACACTGTATTCTAAATTCTGAGTATGTCTTTATTGATTTGCTCTTTCGATTTGTATGTGTGTCTGTTTCCCCATGAGTAATCCCTGATTCTCCCTGTGATTTTACCATATCGTACTTATTAGGGTTTCTAACTATTCATCTCTTGCTTATATCATGATTACCCTTGTGATTTTGATTTTTTGTCTATTACTTGTTTGTTGCACCCATGCTCATAATGTCATATGTGCTGGTCTGAATCCCTGATTCTATGTGATTATTACTTTTCTATGCTATTGGATCTTGGATTCTATTGCTTTTTGCCTAATGTGTGTTTATCCTGCTTGAATCAGTACCATCTTTGAGATTTTTGAATCCCTGAATGATTGCGAGTAGTACTATACTGATTTTCACACGATAGTCTCTATTGATTCTCCATGTTTCCTTAAATACACGAGGCTTTCCCTTAATTAGTACTAATTTCGGATCCCTGATCCCTGTGATTGATACCCTTTACTGATTTCCGACCTTGGAATTATTTTCATGCCTTATTGTGTGGTTGACTGCAATATTTACTGATTCTTAACATTATTTCCTTAATTAAAACTTTCTGAACCTAGCCCTAATTACATATTCTATACTTATTTCCTTGTTTATACACTGATCTCTTTCCTTATTTGTTACCTGTCTATTACCGTTTGAAGTTAACTCCCTTAATTAAGGGAGTACTTGTACTGATTGTTGCACTAATTGATTCTGAGTTCCATGATTACTGGACAATTGGACTCCTACCTTATTTACCTAGACTTCAAATTGTTATATATAGGCTCTCTTTAGGACAAACTGGACATACGAACACTTGTGGTTCAAAGCTATCTCTTACACCTAAACTCTCTGCTCTATTTCTCTTGTGCTACTTGCTACTGTCTAACTGTTAGCCGGCTACAAGCCAAGGCTAGATATTGTGATATCTCTCTTGCTTATTCTGTGTTTACTATCTCTTATATTGTTATGTCCTGATTTCAATTCAAGCCTAAAAAACAACATGATTTTGTTATTACTTCAATTCATCCTGTTCTTAGTTTGTTTTTACTTATGGTTTTGTTGTTCAACTTGCACCTAATATGTTTGTTTCATGGCTTATCAGCATTTCCTTGAGTGTGCTCCCTTCCTTAGAATCAGCATGTTTATATCCCCTTTACTTCTACTTCGATCATGTTTCTCTGATTATTAGTCTTAAACTTCTATGTGTAGTATAACTGGTACTTTATAACTGCTTTGTGCTGTGTAGTTCTGAAATACCTACTGATCTTTGACCCCCCCCCCCCCAAGAATCTTTTTGACTCTGAACCCATGTATGACTCTACCTACTGAGTACTTACACTTACATACTTTATATTTTTCCCCAATTCCACATTACCCTGTTTGTGGTGGCTGAAATTATCCTAGTTTTTGGTTCTATATGTTTGTTCTGGCTGCCCTACCATTTTAAAACTATTCTTATTACATCAAATCTTCTACTACTTTTCATAACTCATTTTTAACCAGTCTTTCCTCTTTAAACTTTTTCCTACTAAAATTCTGTCAAAACCTTTTCAAACTCATCCATGGCACTTCACTTTACTCCTAGATTCTTAGGTTCCACCCCCTCAGTGTGAGCACTACTTTGGGAACCTCTTGAGTTCCCTCTGAACTTTGACTCACTGAGGCTGGTATTTCCACACTACACATGTTTAACTCTTGGTTACTATGTCTGGGTGTGAGCACTGCCCGGGAGCCCCTGAGGTCCTTAGGGAACTTGACACACCCGGACTATGAAAGGCTATGAAACACTAAAGGGATTGAGGTTGGAGGATATGGGCCTAAATGAAGGCTCCCTATAGAAATAACTTCTTATTTTTATTTTGGTTATGTAATTTATGATTTCTGGTCTGTAATAAGTTGTAAACAAATATTTGGGGTTGGATAGTGAAAACGGGTGGGAATATGCATGATATAGTATAGGTACGGGTAGAAATCATGCCTATAGGTTTACTTTCCCTATATGTGCAATAGTAACCATGTCTAGGTACAAAAAGCATGCCATACATATCATATTGCTCAGCTTTACTGCATTCAGCATCTCATTACACTTAAAAATCCTGTTTATAGGGTGAATAATGACAACAAAAATGGCTATCACAATGTTTCTGCTCACGTTTCATATTCTGAAATGTCACTTCGAAATCCTGCCATAGGCCTAATAAACAAAATTGCTACCATGTGATTCTGGCTATGTAGTCTAAAATATGATCTAAAATCTCACCTTAGAACGAACGTGTTAACAAAAATTGCGATCCTATCTTACCATGCTACAGAGACCCTGCTTTAGGTAAACAACGATTAAAACTGTCATTTTGTCGATCTCGAAACTATGCGTAATTCATGCATTTAGAATATCCTGCTTAGGTCTTGCATCATTTTGCATTAGATATCATGCCTCCTAGGACTACATTTGTATTCGTCTAAGCACCCCCTAGCCTGGTTAAGGATTGAAACAGACTCACCTATATTTGCTAATTATTTTCCTAAAATCTGGGCGCCTAGAACAGTAGGACTTGAGCAATTTTTTTATGGTAATCAGTACGCCTAGGAAAGCCTTAGGTGCTAAATCTGTTAAGAATTGAAAGTGTATTCCTTTATACATATTGTTTGACTAATAACAGGTTAAAATCAGTAGTCAGAAATTGGTAAAATTTCTTCTCTAAAATTCAGTAATAAAACTGCCTCACTATTGCATTCTCGCCTAGATATCATGCCTTAGGTTCTGAAGTTAAAAAAGCCTTACTTGGTTTTGAGTCGTGCTAGTTATGTGCATAACCTGTGGAGGAATACTTGGGCCTCATATATGCTCTTATTTGTTTTCCCCTTATTTGCAGTCCTAATTGTCTTTGCTTGTCGCTTAGAATCTTGTTCTTTAAACCTAGGGGTCAGCCTAGTACCTCCTTTTAGGATAGTAGTCCTAGCCTCCTCCGGTACTCATAGGATGGGACGGATAATAGCACGCAATAGAGTTCGTGACTAACACACGTTTTAATTACCTTCATGGCGTGGGAAAGGGTAGAATATGGATATGATGACCGGTGCGCAAATACCACGTGTAGCCCCTCTCTGAGGAGTGTCTATCGGGTATTGCATTGATGTGATCCATATTGTTTTAAACCTAGGATATCTTTTCTCTCAAATGATTTTTATTAGTTCTTTCAAAATTTAATAATTTCAATGCTTATTTGAAATCCCCTCTTACTTGAGCCTTTACTTGTTATTTGCTTATTGTACAAATTCACGAAAACCATTTGGCCGGGAACCACAGTTGTGGATCCTGAGGGGTGCCTAACACCTTCCCCTCAGGATAATTTCAAGCCCTTACCCAATCTCTGGTAATGCAAACTAGTCTCATGAGTTAATTACTCTAGGTGCCCTAACGCAACTTAAAATCGTTAGGTGGCGACTCTTCTTTTTAACCCTCTTCCTTCAAAAGGAGTTGTCATAATGTCATGAACCCAATCTCCTCTAAAGGGAAAAGGGGGGCGCGACAGCATGGCGACTCTGCTGGGGATTATACCTAGGCTTTTACCATTACAAATTATTCTGTGAATTTGTACCTTTAATTTTGTTAATACTCGCATCTTTCCTTTTATTGCTTACATGCCATTAATTGTTTACTTCTTTCAAGTATTTATTCACCTGAACAAAACTGACATGTCTCTTTGTTTTCTTTTGTAATTGCTTTCAATCATAAGTGTTGTATTTACCACTTTCCTTAACGTGCAAATACATGACTATCTGTTTAAATGCTTATTTATTGCATATCATGCTCAACATTCATACTCCACTCGTGCCAAACAAAATACTATAGAAACGCTTACAATGAGTGGTTGCGCCCTTCCTATATTATTACCCCTTAAATTCGGAAAGGCGTATTTGCGGTAAAACTAGTCGATCAGCGGTGCAGTCGACAGTTCTGTGCCTTCCCCCTTGAGTTGTCCGCTCAAGGGTACCATTCTAAAACCCTATAGAAACCTTACTCTGTTATACTGTTTCATGCATCATGGACAAACCTAGCTAGGCCAACGTGTTGTCCGCAAAATAGCCTATAAGATAGCCTTGTCCAAAGTCCACCGGGTTTCCCTAAACCCAAATGGACATCATCACGTTCTGTGCATTTATTTGGAGGACTAAATGCTTCATGCTAATTGTTGATATTAAATAGTCGAGTCTGGTGGGGGTAAGGGCCTAACCTTGTTTGCCTTGCAGAAATATGAGGCACGAAGTCCCCACATTCGGCATGGTTACCAACATCCACCCAAAATTTCTAAGTTGGTGGGAATATCTGCAAAACGCTCGTCAAGAACATCTAGTCAGAGCATACATACTGCTAGGACTCCGCGAGCTGGGGAAGCTGTTCGAGGGAAGCAAGAATGCCGAGTATGGGGAAGGTCCTTCTGGGACCAAGTAGATAGGAATGTCTTTCTTTTCTTTATTAATGTAATAAGGCCAATGGCCATTAGTGACCTCTATTTCCTGTTTACTTAGTGTCATTTTGGGATTTGTCTATTTTCTTATCAATAAAATGAGGTATTTAGCATTTTAAGTTCTCCAAATCAACTTGTCGCTAGGCCTACCTCGGGCATAAATAGGTTCCCAATTTAGGACACGTTTTACATTTCCGCATTACGTGTTTAATTACGCAATATTTTTCATAATCCTCACTAACTCGGCTACCTTTTTTTTTTGTTTCTCTTTTAGTTATTATTCGCTTCCCCAAAGGTTAGTTCGTGCATTCTAGCATCATCCACCTACCGCACAAGATCCAAGGGCCCTCCACCTAATCCTCCTCCTAGTCCTCCCAAAGGAAGAAACAAAGGCAAGAGTAAGATGGCAGAATCCAGCGATATCAGGAAGGAAAATACAGTAGAACAGGTTGAGATTATTGATGGCCGAGGTATTCAAGTCTTGCATGATAATATGTCACCACTGGAATAATAACTGCTGAAATTTCAAGAAGAACTTGATGAAGTTCGAAATCTGGCCTACCTGTCATTTTTCCTTAACGTCCCGGACGTTAACCCCACTCCTCCACAGAATATCCCAAAACAACCAAATCACCCTGCACTTCATCATCACGCCACTCCCCCAAATAACCAAACTCCTCCAGCACAAAGCAATACTTGCCACCACAACACTCCGCCTCCACTCCCGGAACCTCAGAATCACACAAAAGACCACTTCTCATGCCTACAACAATCCCATCTACGTGGAAACTGTGACTCACTCCACTCCACCTATCTCACATACATCCGAGTCTTATGAGAAGGACCTACTTATCAAGAATCTAGATGAGGAACTTAGAAAGCTGACTAGCCGAGTTCAAGGTGATGAAGGAACCAAGGGAATCAAAGGGTTGAATTATGAAGACCTTTGTATCCAACCTGATGTCGAACTGCTTGAGGGGTACAAACCTCCAAAGTTCGAGATGTTTGACGACACTGGTGATCCGAGGGTCCATCTGAGGACCTACTGTGACAAATTGGTTGGCGTAGGTAAGGACAAACGGATCCGCATGAAGCTATTCATGAGGAGTTTGAAGGGAGACGCACTGTCTTGGTACATCAGCCAAGACCTCAAGAAATGGTCTAACTGGGTAGGTATGGCAACAAACTTCATGGATAGGTTTAGATTCAACACAGAAAATGCACCAGATGTGTTTTACATTCAAAACTTGAAGAAGAAACCCACAGAGACCTTTCGCGAGTATGCTACTCGTTGGAGGTCGGAAGCTGCCAAAGTCATACCTGCTCTAGAGGAAGAACATATGAACAAATTCTTTGTTCGGGCTTAGGACTCGCAGTACTATGAACGAATAATGATGGTTGAAGGTCAAAAGTTCTTCGACATTATGAAATTAGGACAGAGAATTGAAGAATGTATCAAGAACGGTATGGTTACAAATTTTGAAGCCTTGCAAGCCACTAACAAGGCTTTACAGTCCGGTGGTGTGTCTAAGAAGAGAGACGTGGGAGATGTAATGGTTGCACAAAGAGACAAATCCCCACTCGAATACCAAAACTATCCCACAACTCCACTTACATACCAGCCAACTCTGAATTACCAAACACCAAACTACCAAACACCCTCCCCAAACTACCAAGCTCCACCACTTTCTTACCAAGCTCCGCCGCCCATATATCAATCCCCACCACCCACATATCAACCTACTTCACCCAGATACTCACAACCCGCTCATGTCTACCATACTTACAATTCCCAGCCATCCCATTACCAGTCACCCCCTACCCGACAAAACTTCCCTAGGCCTCGCCCTAACTTTGATCGTCTCCCTCCAAAATAATACACCGCCATAGCTGAGCCTATTGACCAACTGTATGAAAAGCTCAAAGCTGCTGGTTATGTCACACCTATCCCTGTTGCTACCCGTAAGAACCCTTCTCAGTGGGTTAACCCAAACAAATTTTGTGCATACCATTCTGGCATGAAAGGACACACCATAGATGAATGCCGCTCTTTGAAGGATAAGATACAATCTTTGATTGAAAACAAGATCATCGTGGCAAAGGAATCCGCTCCAAATGTCCGCAACAACCCTTTACCAGACCATAAGGGTGGAGGTATCCATATGATTGAGATAGATGATGATATGGATCCCGAGGGGTCAATCGGGTTGATCGCAAAAAGGCGATGACCCAAAGAAACCTGCAGTCACTCCCAACCCAATCATAGTCCAGATTCAGCCAACTGAGAATGCTAAGGTGAATATGTCTATCCTACTTGAGTTTGAAACAACGCCACCTGCAAAGACACCAGTGCCAATTGTGGTTGATTTCGTGTCTCTGACAAATACACCTGCACCATTCGAGGTTGCAGTCTTGCCACCCAAAGCACATGTTCCATTTGAAGTAAGGATAGTTGCATCAATTCCGGTGGCGATGTCGAACACGCAACCCTTCTACTCAAATGCTATCCCTTGGGACTATACAACCGAGGCAAGAAGGAAGGGCAAAAGCAGGTCTAAGGAAGTTGTCGCAACATAGGGTATGACAAGAACTGGTAGGTTCTATACCCCTGAGCATTTGGCTGAGTCAAGCAAGCAAAATACCAATCGGCCTCCCTTTATTGAAATAGGATCAGATGACCTTTGGAGAAGGATACAGGCTAAAGAGTATTCGGTCATCGACCAACTAACAAGACACCAGCACATATATCCATTCTCTCTTTGTTGCAGAATTCTGAGACGCACAAAAGTGCTTTGTTGAAAGTGTTGAGTGAAGCATATGTGCGGAATAACACCACTACTGGGGAAATGGCCAACATGGTAGGCCAGGTACTGGAAAGTCACAAAATCACTTTTCATGAGGACGAGCTACCACCTGAAGGGTTGGGGCACAACAAAGCACTGCACATCATCGTGCAATGTGAAGATTATTTCATAACCAGGATTCTTGTCGACGGAGGATTGTCCGCTGATAACACTCAAGAAATTGGGTAAAGGGATGCATGAGATAAAGGATGGAGCGATCAAAGTGAAAGCCTTCGACGGTTCTCAAAGGTCTACCATTGGGGAGATCAGTCTATGCCTGCAGATGGGACCGACTTGGTTCAAGGTGGACTTTCAAGTGATAGACATGCCGGCATCTTAAAATATGCTGTTAGGACGATCCTGGATCCATGCTGCTGGGGCCGTAGCATCAACGCTACATCAAGCAGTAAAATTCGAGTGGAACCACCAAGAGGTTATTATTCATGGTGACGGTAGCAACCCCATTTATAGCCGCCAGACTATCCCAGTGATTGACGGAAAAGGGAAGATGGGCGGGGGAACTTACCACCACATTGAACGGGTCAATGCTATCGACAAAGACAAGTGGTGGGATAGCAAGATCACAAGCATGATGAACTGGCGAGGGTATGAGCCTGGCAAGGGGCTCGGCAAGAACCTTCAAGGGATCTCCAAACCCATCAAGCTCAAGAAACATGGAACTACTTTCGGTCTGGGGTATGAGTACACTTGGCAAGAATTCAAAGACTGGTCACCACCTTGGCGCGGTCCCTATTACCCTTTGGAGCAGCCGATACCTCATCTGGAGCAGACTTTCAAGCAGGCCGACATTATTTACGAATCAGATGAAGAAGAAGCACTTGCAGTGATGAGGAGTTTGTTCCTAGAGGACGAGGATATGGATTGTTGTGTTATTCTCGAGGAGGATCGGAAAGAAGGCCCTTCCATACAGGCAGTAAGCAAGGGAACCTATCTCAAGAATTGGTCTATCCGGATGACCAAAGCCCGCTGAGCCTCGGGGTAGCAAGGCTAAAAACAAGCATTATTTACTGTTTTATTTACTAAACGATTTTCCCTTTTCTGCACTTTTCGATTTCTGCAATAATATCCTCAATGTTCAAAGCTGTTATTCAATTTATCAAAGCATCTTCTAATCTGATATTTATTGTTAGTATTTTTTCTCTCATTACTTTATTTATACAACATTACTATTACTTGTCTTGATGAACCGATGACTGTGACATGCAATGAGACAACGCAGCAAACGGACATTGATTCAGACGAAGATGATATACCTGATGAGATTGTCAAGGAAATTGAGAATTTTGAAAACAGACTTAAGTCGAACCTGGACGAGACTAAGGTTATCAGTCTGGGGGATTCAGAGAACGTCAAGGAAACACACATCAGCATTCACCTGTCACCATCAGAGAAGAAAGAGTACACAGAGTTTCTGAAAAAGTATGAGGACATATTCGCCTGGTCGTATGATGACTTGACTGGTCTAAGTACGTCCATTGTGGCTCACAAACTGCCAACCAATCCAACATGTCCGCCGGTAAAACAAAAGCTCAGAAAGTTCAAACCTGACATGAGTTTGAAAATCAAAGAAGAAGTTACCAAGCAGATCAACGCCAAAGTTCTCCGAGTAGTTGAGTACCCGACATGGTTAGCCAACATTGTACCTGTGCCAAAGAAGAATGGGAAGGTCAGAGTCCTTATCGACTATCGGGATCTCAACCAGGCCAGTCCAAAAGACGACTTCCCCTTGCCAAATATACACATTTTAATTGACAATTGCGCCAAGCATTAATTACAGTCCTTCGTAGATTACTTCGCCGGTTATCATCAAATTTGGATGGATGAGGAAGATGCTGAGAAAACGGCGTTCATTACACCATGGGGAGTGTACTGTTACAAGATGATGTCGTTCTGCCTAAAGAACGCATGGGCCACCTACATGAGGGCTATGACTACCATATTCCATGACAGGATTCACAAAGAGATCGAGGTGTATGTGGACAACGTCATTATCAAATCAAAGAAAGTTGCTGACCACATGGAGGATTTGAGGAAGTTCTTCAACAGGTTGAGAAAATACAATCTGAAGCTAAACCCCGCGAAGTGTGCATTCGGGGTTCCTACTGGGAAGTTTCTAGGATTCATTGTATGCCGCCGGGGAATAGAATTGGATCCATCAAAGGTCAAAGTCATTCAGGAACTACCACCACCAAATAACAAGAAAGATGTTATGAGCTTCTTGGGGAGGCTTAATTACATCAGCCGGTTCATAGCATAGTCTATAGTCATCTGTGAGCCGATTTTCAAGATGCTGAAGAAGGACGATGCAACTAAGTGGATCGAGGATTGTCAAAAGGATTTCGACAGAATCAAGGAATATTTGTCAACACCGCCAGTCTTGGTACCACCTGAGCCAAGTAGACCTCTGTTACTCTACCTTGCCGTGATAGATGGAGCTTTTGGCTGCGTTCTGGGGCAGCACGATGAAACAGGAAGGAAGGATCAAGCTATTTACTATCTCAATAAGAAGTTCACTCCGTACGAGGCCCGGTATTCTTTATTGGAACGCACTTGCTACACTTTGACTTGGGTTGCTCAGAAGCTGAGGCACTACTTCTGTGCCTACACAACATATCTCATATCAAGGATGGATCCATTAAAGTTTATCTTTTAGAAGCCCATGCCTACTGGCAAGCTAGCCAAGTGGAAAATCCTGCTGAGCGAGTTCGACATTATCTATGTAACTCAAAAGGCGGTCAAGGGACAGGCATTGGCAGACCATCTTGCCGAGAATCCTGTGGACGGAGAATACGAACCCCTGAAAACGTATTTTCCTGATGAAGAGGTATCATTCGTAGGAGAAGACATTGCAGGATCTTACGACGGTTGGAGGATGTTCTTTGATGGAGCAGCAAACTTCAAAGGAGTTGGTATTGGAGCAGTCCTAGTATCAGAGACCAGTCAGCATTATCCAGTATCTGCAAACTCAGGTTTCCCTGCACAAAAAATGGCTGAATATGAGGCATGTATCTTAGGGCTCAACATGGCCATTGACATGAACGTCCAGGAGTTGTTAGTGATTGGTGACTTAGACTTATTAGTACATCAGGTACGGGGAGAATGGGAAACCAAGAATTCCAATATACGACCCTATCTGCATCATGTTCAAGAGCTGAGAAAGAGGTTCACAAAGATAGAGTTCCGGAATGTCCCCATAATCCAGAATGAGTTCGCCGATGCTTTGGCTACCATGTCATCTATGATTCAGCATCCAGACAAAAATTTCATTGATCCCATCCCAGTAAAAATCTACAATCAACCGGCTTACTGTGCCCATGTCGAAGAAGAAGCAGATTGAAATCCTTGGTTCCATGATATCAAGGAATATTTAGCAAAAGGAGAATACCTAGAGCTTGCAAATGTCACTCAGAAACGCACACTTCGGAGATTGTCCAACAACTTCTTTCACAACGGAGGAATCCTGTATAGGAGGACTCCCGATTTGGGGCTATTAAGGTGTGTTGACGCAAAAGAAGCATCAAAAATATTGGAAGAAATTCATGCTGGGATCTGCGGTCCACATATGAACGGGTTTGTATTAGCAAAGAAGATACTCCGAGCTGGTTACTTATGGATGACCATGGAAACAGACTGCATCCAGTACGTCCGAAAATGCCACCGCTGTCAGATACATAGAGATATGATAAAGGTACCTCCGAGTGATCTTAATGCAACAAATTCACCATGGTCGTTCGCCTCCTGGGGCATGGACGTCATTGGACTAATCGAGCCTGCCGCCTCCCACGGACACAAGTTTATTCCGGTTGCCATAGATTACTTTACTAAATGGGTCGAAGCATCCTCCTACAAAGAAGTTATCAAGAAAGTTGTGGCCGACTTCGTCCGCGACCGCATTGTTTATCGGTTCAGAGTCCCGAAATCGATCATCACCGATAATGGTTCCAATCTCAACAGTGACTTAATGAAAGCTATGTGTGAAATATCCAAGATCAAACACAAGAATTCACAGCTTACATACCTCAGATGAATGGAGCTTTTGAGGCCGCCAACAAGAACATCAAGAAGATATTAAGGAAGATGATAGAAAGGCATAAGCAATGCCATGAGAAGTTATCATTTGCCTTACTGGGATATCGCACCACGGTCCGCACATCTACCGGGGAAACCCCCTACATGCTGGTTTACGGTACAAAGACTGTTATTCCTGCTAAAGTCGAAATTCCATCTCTGAGAATTATACAAGAGGCTGAGCTCAGCGACGCAGAATGGGTAAAGAGCCGTTATAAGCAGCTAGCCCTCATAGATGTGAGAAGAATGAATGCAGTTTTTCATGATCAGCTATATAAAAATAGAATGACCAGAGCCTTCAACAAGAAAGTTAAGTCAAGACGATTCACACCAGGGCAACTGGTGTTAAGGAAAATCTTTCCACATCAAGATGAAGCCAAAGGGAAATTTTCTCCCAACTGGCAAGGCCCGTACATGGTTCACAGAGTGCTTACAGGAGGAGCACTCATACTTGCAGAAATGGACGGAGAAGTCTAGCCAAAACAAATCAATTCAGATGCAGTCAAACGCTACTATGTGTAACTCTTTATGCTTTTGTCAACAATGTAAATTGAACTACGCATGACCTGATTCCCGTTTAAGAGGGGATACGTAGGCAGCCCTATGGGTTCGGTCACAATTAAATAAAAATCTCATTTTCCCCATAATTGGAAACTGAGGCAGAATTTTGAGGAGGACCCTCAAAATTATGAAGCAAGTTCAGCCGATCGCCACACGAGCAACAGTCAGAAGTATTCACTAATCAAACTGGGAAGAATTTTGAGGAGGACCCTCAATATTCCGTGGCAGGAGAGGTTGCAATGTCTCGAACCGCGTCACGGTCGTTTGTTCATCTAAAATTATTTTAGATTATATGCTTATATTTTACTTTTACAAAATCATGCATATCTTTTTTTGAAACAACTTGTTTAGCAAACGCTACCCCAATGATATAGACAATATCATCATGATCAAGCAAACGAGTCAAGTAAAGCCAGCGAGAATGCGAACTAACCTTTCCCTTATAGAACTCACGATTTTTCTTTGGATGCAGGCACAAAGATGGCAAAGGCCCCAAAAACATACTATCCGCCCGAAGGACATATATTGCTCTAAGACACGCTTCTCAAACTTGTCGCGCATGCCGACATTTATTATCAGCACAAACGATGCTGCGTTATCATAATACTCACAACAATCATAGTGCCGCAATGTATCATCAACTAAGAACTCCTACTGTCATTTTATTTCTTGCATAAGGCTACCATTCTGCCTTCCGAGACTAAACGCTGTCTCCATCTGCATTGCCTAAGGCTACTATTTTGCCTTCCAACTTGCATAAGGCTACTATTCAGCCTTCTGAGACTAAACGTTGTCTCCATCTGCATTGCATAAGGGCTATTATTCTGCCTTCCAACTTGCATAAGGCTACCTTTCTGCCTTCCGAGACTAAACATTGTCTCCATCTGCATTTACATCTTGCATAAGGCTACCATTATGCATTACGATACTAAACGCTGTCTCCATCTGCATTTACATCTTGCATAAGGCTACCATTCTGCCTTCCGAGACTAAACGCTGTCTCCATCTGCATTTACATCTTGCATAAGGCTACCTTTCTGCCTTCCGAGGTCAAGCTCTACCTCCATCTACATTTGCATAAAGTTACCATTCTGCCTTCCAAGGCTAAACGCTGCCTCCCATTTACTTTTCAAAAGCAACCCCTGTCTCTGTCATTATTTACTTCGCTTCCTTTCGGGCTAAGCTCTGCCCCTTTAATTCGCAAGACTAAGCTCTGTCTTGTTAGCATCATAGATTTTATCTTCATGGGCTGAAATATCTCCAACTTATCCAAAGGCGTCATCATTCGGAGGCACCATCTTCATGGCCCGAAAACACCATGTCATGGACCGAGGATCTCTTTTATCAGTTTGCATATCATTATTCAAAGGCATCATGGTTCGGAGGCACCATCTTCATGGCCCGAGAACATCATTTCATGGCCTGCGAATCCTGCATCAAGCAATTCATGGCTCAGGACATCATGGTTTAAGGACGTCATCCTTAACCGTCCAAAGACAACATTCATAGTCCAACGAGAATTTGCATCATGTTTAAATTACGCACGATATATGCTTGTATTGTTCATTTGCAAGTAATCCGGCAAGCAAAAACCATCCTGACGGGAGCGGTCCCGCTCCAGTTCTCCTAACTACCCCGTAAGCCGCTTGTTCACCCAACCCTGCACCTTGCGTCCGTTCTTGTAAAACTTCACCGGTATACTTCGTCGGTGGCTCCTGAACTACATACGGCCTGATTCTTGTAAAATCAGGGATACGTAGGCAGCTCAACAACCAGGGTGCCGCCTGAACTTTTCGAACTATTTCTACTCGGTCAAAATTGGCCATCATATCTTTACCCGACAACTCTTTCATCCTTCCGGGGTAAAGAGGGGCAGCTGTTGATACCCAATTTTTTCTCAAAATTATTTTCAAAATTGCATATTACATTCAAAATCACTTTTCATAACGAATGGTATTTTTCCATAATTTTTCATATTTTTATCAATTTAGTTTCCTATTTCTTTAGTACTTTATATTCAATAATTATTCATAAGTTGTATTATAAATAATTTTAAGCGTGAGATTTTCACCTCATACGGCTCCTCCCTTATGTGCATAATGAGAATAATACATAGAATCAAAAAAGATTCAACGGTGAAAATATTCTCATTATGAACTCAGCAGGGCTAGTGTTTTTTCCCAGCTCAATGTATCATTTTGACCCTATTAGTATTTAATTATTATACAAATTACTGATTAGGCATTATTTAGCTATAATTACACTAAATTTTGCGACAATGGCCTAATTGTGCAAATATGCTATTTTAATTCCAAAATTTGTCATTTTATATTTTCATATTAGCCAATTACTTTAAATTTCACTTACTTAGCATTAATCTTGTTTTTTATACAATTATCAGCTATTTTTATTAATTATTTATCTATTTAATAGGTATTTAAAAACTAGCCACATTTATTTAAATTATAGCCTAATTCTAACCCAAACCACCTGATTTATGTAACCCACTTGCCCAGCCCAAAACCCAAATTCTTACTCGGCCCAACCCCACAACTAATCTGAGCCCTGATCCACGGGGGAAATCAATCCTATTTCCAAATAATTAAGAAGATACGCTCTAACCATTTTGGGAAAATAGATTACCAATTTATTAGTATTATCAGTTTAATGTCATGACAGGATCGCATATACAACACGTAAGGCATGCTAGTGGGTCCTAGACTACCCGGACATGGCATAACAGTAGCTACGCACGGACTCCCGTCACCTCGTGCGTACGTAGCCACCGCAAATAAATTTCATATTTTTATTGAGTTCACCTAGGGGTACAATTCCCCCTAACAAAGTTAGAAAGGCGACTTACCTCGCTCCGAAATTCCATAAACGGCCTCCAAGCCTTCCCGACGACTCTAATCGATGCACAACGCTCCAAAACTACCCAAATGATGATAAACCAATGAAAATATACTTAGTTGTTTTCTAAAATTCAGATTATGTCATTTCCCAACTCCGGTTAGTGAAATGACCAAAATGCCCTCGGGCCCACGTGCCCGGATGCCGAAATTTCTCGAAGATAAACTCAACCCATAGCTTTACTAGCTCAAATATACACTTTACTACTAATTTCATGCTCAAATTTGTGGTTAAATCCAATTTATCATGTTTCTAGGTTTCTCCAAAATTCCCGAATTTTCCACCATTTTCATGTTCAAATGCATGTAATAATCTTGTATTTAACTTAAAAACATGAAAAAGTTACTTACCTTGTGATTCATGACGAAAAACTTCCCTTTAGGCTCCTCCAAAATCGCCCAAACCAAAGAAGAAGTGAAGAAATGACCAACAAATCTCGGTTTTAAAATATTCTGCCCAGGTCGTTTTCCGCACCTGCGATCCAACAATCACACCTGCGTTTCCGCAGGTGCGACCAAACCTCCGCACCTGCGGCTTTCCTCAGCTCGAGCCAAGTCCGCACCTGCGACCCATAACCTGCACCTGCGACCTCGCAGGGGCGGAAATACCATCGCACCTGCGCTCCCATCCATACCCCCAATTCTTCGCACCTACGGCATCCAAGCCGCACCTGCGGAAAATCCATCGCAGGTGCGGTCGCACCAGATGACAGCAACTTCAGCTCTTTTCAAACTTCAACTTTCGATCCGTTAACCACCCGGGAGCCACCCGAGGCCCCGGGACCCCAACCAATTACACCAACCTATCCCGAAACATAACACGGACTTGCTCGAAGCCTCAAAACACATCGAACAACATCGAAACGACGAATCACTCTCTAATCCAAATCTTTAAGACTTAAGAAATTTCAACTTCCACATTTGATGCCGAACCCTGTCAAATCACGTCCGATTGACCCCAAATTTTGCACGCAAGTCATATTCGACATTACAGACCTGCTCCAACGCCCGGAATCACATCCCGACCTCGATATCAAATTTCCCACTTCCGGTCGAATTCTTCAAAACCTTCAATTTTCTATCTTTAGCCAAATGACTTCAAAATAACCTCCGGACATCCGAATTCACTTCCGATCGCGCTCCCAACTCCAGAATCACCATACGGAGCTATTCCCAGACTTAGAATCCGAAACGAACGTCAATAACTCTGAAATGCGCTTCAAGCCAAACTTAGGAAATTCCTTCAAAAATGCTAACTTCCACATTATACGCCGAAACGCTCCCGGGTTATCCAAATCCCGATACGGACATACGCCCAAGTCTGAAATCATCATACGAACCTGCTGGAACCTTCAAATCCTGATTCCGAGGTCGTTCACTCCAAATTCCATTCTGAGTCGATTCTTCCAACTTAAGGCTTCTGAAATGAATATTTTCCTTTCAATTCAACTCCGATCTTCCTGAATTTCAATTCCAACCATACGCACAAGTCAATATACCTGAAATGAAGCTGTTTATGACTTCCAACTACTGAACGACACACTAGAGCTCAAAATGATCGGTCGGGTCATTACATTCTCCCCCACTTAAAACAGACGTTCGTCCTCGAACGTGCCAAGACTACTTCGGAGTTATGTGAATTCATTGTTTAACACCTTGTGCACCTGCTCGTTCTACTACAACCTCGCTTAGCACACAAGCTTGATCAAATCTGAAGACATTCTCTTCTTATTCATACAATAAGTTCTGAACTTAGTTCCAACACCTGAAATTCTCTGCCATGCCTGATTATAATATTTGAACACCGTATCAACTACCACACGAGGCACCAGAACACAATTGCGTGCCTTTGCTGAATCAGCACCATACACCCCCTGATCCATTATCTGACCACAATGACGCTCCCTGAACCTTAATAGCCAGAATTCTGCGAATTTTGATGCTCTCAGGGCACCTTATAAGATACCTTCATACATTCTACTATAACGCTGACGATATCACCACAACGGAGGAGATGTGTAGAAACTTCTAACCAATTGTAGAGTTAACCACACATTGACATCTTTTCTCTCGACTTAGATCATCATTTCATTACAAACCAAATTATGGTGATTGACCTGTAATATATTTCACATAATCTCATCGCACCGATCCCTGATCCATAATTCTCATCTCACCCAGTATGAACTGCTCAGATAACCAATCATCCTAGACATAACCAATAGTCTCACACGATGCCACCATGTGCCAATAGGCCACAGTTCGAACATGATACATGATACATAAGACATGACTCTGGAAGGAACTACTTAATTCACGCAACGAATATGAACTTTCCTCAGAAGATAGGAAGTCAAACATAAGAAATAAATAATAATAGGGAATCAGATTCAACATCACTCTGTTGTGGCGTGCAACCCGATCCAAATAACATACTCGTGGCAGCGTGCCACCCGATTCCATCATAAGATTTACATAAGGAAATATACACGAAGCTGAATTGCTCACTATTACAAATTACTGAAATCGGTCACAAGCACGCTGGGTGCATAATACCATTCTAGGGAGACTGATAGAGCCATATGCTACACAACTCGAGCACAACTGAGGTGCGATATATAAAATCTGAATCTCGAGAGCCATCTTGCTCCCATAACCTCATCACTATGCGGAATCTCAACACATAAGAAATTATCAAGCCGTTTCACAACTCACACGACACAATCGTAATATCACATGAATTTGACGAAGACGGGACAACACCTGATATCCCAATACCCCTCCTTGAGGAGCGCTATACATAAATGAACACATCTGACTTGCATGAAGCCCATAGTCTTCAATCAATCAGGTGACTACAAGTCACACTTACATAATCTTCCCGTGGTCACGCTCCCACGACTTTTCACACAGGTAGCCAGTATGCACATCCATACCACCGACCACCCTAAGGCTGCAAAACAATTCAAGGACCCGTAATCAGGATACAAAGCCTCTTTTACCAAACACCGATGTCAGGTGACACAAAAGACAACATCACCTTATTCTAAACATTCAAATCTTTGTTCTTGATCCTCCGAGCCCGTGACATCCTTGTCAACACCGAACTGCAAATCTTATTTTTTACTTCCAGTTACATACTGCTTACTGCACCTAACGTGCCGGTAAGGGATGGCATAGGAATTCCATCATAACTCCTGAACCACTAATAGGGTGAACACTTCATCACATATAGAAATCTTTTACCCACCTCAAATCATGAGAACCATAGCAACACACAAGTGAGTTCTCACCCTCACAATACGTACAAATCCTTAAGTAGTGGACTGAACCCCCATAACCTTCCGGGATTCGTCTTCACCAGACAGGCCATAGCACTTGAATGCGTCCAACTGAAATCTATTACGACGGCCGACAAGCCCCACACATATCTGTACAAACCATACACATACTCAATCACACTGAAGGAACTGATCACTGGCGTACAGGCGTCGTTCCATCATGGCCAACCAATCCATCTTCTTTTAATCATCTTTAATTGCCTTAGGATGATAGTAACTTCTTTCAACTCATAGCAACTCAACCCTCACTCATCCTGAGTGACCTTGATTCACGAGACCATGCTGCCGAAATCCCGCAACCCGTCTCACAACTAATAATCTTTCTGCAACCCGGAGTTTATTTCTCTCACTGCTCCAACACTATCCTGCGTGGTGAAAATAACATAGAATACTCCAGCTATTTTCCTTCTTCTCATAGATTATACTGCAAAAGTTTGATTCTTAATCACACTGCTGCTTGAAACCCTTAAACACCACAATCTCTAGCTTTCAAATTCACTAGGACCGCTATTGAGAGTCACCCACTCTGACGGGACCCGAATACAATCAACTCCAAGGCTCTTCTAGAACATGAATATGCTTTTAATGAAGCACGTGACTGAGTCACTTCCCTTACAGCTTGCCTAGGCCTTAGGCACAAATTCTTAATCTTCCAGAGCCTAACCCTGGTCCAATAAGACCAACTTCGAACATTTTTATCATATGCCATGCTCGATTACCGCTTTAATCTTTCCTCTTAGCTGTAACAACTTGCCGATACACCGAAATTCTGAAATCCCATGAGGACGCAACCCTAAAACCCAACTGCAGGTGGTGGGACTCCCCCACTTAGCCCGAAGCCACACCCTGCACCACTCCAGACACTGCTGAGACTTATTTTTCTTGTTGACATGACCTTGCTCAACCAATCCGTCCAATTCTTCCGAATTTCCCTGTTAGCATTCCCCAAGTACTCAATTCTCTAGCACCATTTACACATTCTGCTTCCTACTGACTAGCCACTGGGATCCCTCACAGAAACTTGCCTACCCCACAACCGCTATCCTACTCACAGAAGATAACCCACCTGTGGAAACATGAACCGACACCTTCCACTATGCTGTGAGGCACACTTCCTATGACATCGAGACCCCCATCCTAAGCTTGTCCTCCTTCACCGACTTGACTAGTCTGTCCGCTCCCCATGGACATCCACTATGCGCGCGACAACATCTTCTGATTCCAAGCTATGCTGCATCCTTCTTCATCCCTAAAAACTCCTCTCGGTGGAATCTAACCTTCCGCCGAATAACCAACATTTCGTTTTAAGCTTGTGGACCTACTTCCTATCCACAAAATTTCTCAAATCACTTCAACTCTTCCTCAAGGTAGACAACCGCCTTACCACTGAACTCATAGGCTATACTGCCACTTCTTACTTAGTTGGACTCATTCCTTTAAGCAACTACCTGACTTCCATCTCTGACGCCTGGCATTTAGAGGCTTAGCCGCTACCTGACACTTTTCACATGGCTTCCTTCATCGCATGCTTCTCAACTGCTGCCTCAATTCAATATCATTCTCAGTAGCTCTTGAACCAGCAGATCACCACGACTTCAACTCTCTGATGATCATCTTTCTTGAGCTACCTTCATTAGAAACGCTCATTCCAATACTTAAACCACCGCACACCACGGTCTATAACAACTGCTTCCTCAACACTGCTTCACAATACTCTAACCCAATGCAACCGAAGAACTATAACACCGGCGAACTTAACATGTTCTATTCGATCAAACATCGGTACCACAACACGGGTGAATACTCCACCTTGCTCGATAACACCAAGCTTCATTACTTTTATCACCCAAAACATGACCATTTATAGTTCAATCGCCTTTCCTCCGCCGGAACTAAAATGCTGAAATCTCGAAATCCCACTGATACGCTCAATTTACACCTTAAAAGAGTGCAAGCGATCGTTGTCAAATATAGTAACCCAATAAGGTTGGGGTCGAATCCCACAGAGAACAACATGAGGGCGATTAGGAATGCTAGAGAGTTATCACTTATCGCGCAATGCCAAANTCAATACATAAGCACAACAAGGTATTTAATCCACACTTTCCATATGAATATTCCCATAAACAAGATTCAAGTGTTGGAAAAATACTACATACTTAGATATTCAATACAAAACAAGGAAATGAAGAAATAACATAAATGGGTAAGAAATCCTTAACCACAATGGTAAAATCTTCAAGACCCAAGTGTATGTGCAAAGCCCTAGCTTCAAGGACTTGTTCTTCTCTCTCAAATATATATCTACAAAATTGAAGATTATGTCTAAAGATATTCCAAGATATGTAAAAATGGCTGCTAGGTCAATATATGAGAGTTGAGTTTGGAAAATGTGATTTTACACTCTTGTCCAGATCTGATGCCCGACTATCGCACCCGCGGAAGATTCCTCGCAGGTGCGATTCCGCAGGAGCGGAAAAAATCACGCAGGTGCGAGTTTTGAGCGTTGGTCAAATTTTCGAAGGAGCGGACGTCTAGTCGCACCTGCGGTTCCGCAGGTGCGTGAATTTCACTCACATGTGCGAGTTTAAGGCTGGTTTGACTTCCATCGCAAATGCGGACATATGGTCGCACCTGCGGTTCCGCAGGTTCGAGTCCTGTGTGACTGAGCTAGCTTCGCAGGGGCGATCAATCGTTCGTTGGTACGAGGTCGCGCTTGCGACCTAGAATCCGCAGGTGCGGAATCACTGAAGCATTTCATGCACCTTTTTCACCACTTTTTGTCCAACTTTCATTCCAATTCAACACCAACCTTCATAGCATTAGTTCCCTGAAAATTGAGCAATTATACACTAAAAACGACCTCAAGTTATCATTTAACAATACAAAATCTAATGAGAAAAGGCTAAAATGAGTGGTAAAATCACCACTCATCAACACCCCCAACTTATAGCTTTTGCTTGTCCTCAAGCAAATCAAAACTAATAACTCAATGAGGTTCTACTCTTTTAGACACAAGTTGCATTGCTCATATTCACAATTCACATTTTCCACTTAAGCATTAAATTTATGAATTTGGTTAGTACTAATAATTAGGCTCAAGTATGCATCTTAATTGAATAACTCCCTCATTTACAAGCAATTTCAAGAAGTGCAGGGGATTTTCAAAAACATTATAGTGACAAGAAAAAGCCTCAAGAAGTGACTCAACAACACTAGTCTACTACACATGCTCAACTCGTTTATATCAATTTCACCATTCAATCTTAATTCATGTGCCCTCACCAGAAGAAGTAAAGAAAGAAAGAAAGAAGTAAAGAAAGAAACTCCCAACTCACACTATTTACAGCGTCAACAA